>JAOXJP010227589.1:0-11274 GCA_025762735.1 Platanus orientalis | reverse complement strand
CTGAAAAGATTTTCCCAGGAGTGACTAACCTTCTAGGGTTCTGGTTGGCTCTTCCTAAGCTGAGGGTATTCAAAGTCATGCCTTTTAATAACTGTTATATTGACCTTAAACCATCACATGACTCGAGACAGAATTTGGGTGTTTATAGTATCAGTTACCCCTTATTCTTGGGTCTAAGTCCACAATGCCCAGGAATATGAATAATCTATATTCATTACTTACTATTTCGGCGTAGGCGGCGTGTCATTTCAAGTGTTGGGGTGACACCAGATAGGGATGAGTGCTAATAATAGCCTCATATTCAATGAGTTTGGATAATCAAGAGGGCGTGCTGGCATTAATTATGAGTCATGTCAAGTGTCATATCACTTCAAATTTCCATGCCATCCGATGGCCAGATTCAAACATTTAAACCATTTTTGGGATTCACGTGCCATTTCGTTTCTCAAGTTTATTTTGCCGACCGTTGGATTCACAACATGTGTAGGGTTAATAGTTTTTTAGGTCTCTTATAAAAACCTATTCCGGTATATCTCAAGCCTTCCTTTACTTTTGTTCTTCTTCTTCAACCTTCGACTACCGACAACTTCTAATGATCCCACAGTGTTCTTGCCAGTCACTATCTTCACCTTCACTTGTATCTGTGCTTCCAGGATCCTCATTCGACAGCCATCTTTCTTTACTCTAATGCTTTTCTCAAGTATCCCTGTCCCTCGTCTATCTTTTTTCATTGTTTTGTTGCCTTTCCTTCTTCTTTCTTCTTTTGCAACTTGCTGGTGTGTCTATTTTATTGTTTTCCAGCGTTCTAGGGTCTCAATTTTGATTATCATAGTTCAGTGGTTTTTGTTTTTCCTCTTTTTTATTCCCTGCATGATCCCGCCCGTGTAGTTTTCCTTTCATTCTGTGTTATCGTAGTTGTTAAAATGGTGTCCAGGGATTCTGTTGACCGCATGGTTGATGGGGCCGATGACCTTCTTAAGGTCCGACAAGATCCCCCAGAGTAGGCCACTGAGCTAGCTCAGTCTAACACCTAGGGGGCCACCAAGGAGATCGCCGTAGAGGAGAATTTCAAGGCCACCCAATACAGCTCTGAATTGGGGGCGAAAACCTTGTCTAGGTATCGCTTAACTTACCTTATCCCCAAGGGGGTGGCACTTATTGCTCCCGGGGAAGCACGGACCTTTGAGGCCCTTGCCGGTAGTGTGGCACTGTACGAACAGGCCCTAATTGTGGGTTTTTGATTTTCAATTCCCTGGTTCTTCAGGGAATTGTTATTCTACCTTAGTCTGGCACCTAGGAAATTGATGCCCAATGCTTGGAGAATAGCCATAGGATGCATGATCCTATGAGAATTAACTTTCAAGGGAAAGCATCGGCTTACCCTTAACGAATTTTTTCGCTGCTATCAGCCAAAGGAGCAAGAACTGAGATGGTTCTTCTTTACTAGTCAGGACACGACACTCACCTTGGTGACGACACTCCCGAGTTCAAACAGCGGGTGGAAAACCGGATACTTTTTTGTTTCTGGTGAGGGTTGGGAATACCTCCCGGATGAGGACCCTACAGTGAAGTTTAATCGGGCATGGGCATCAGTCATCAGCCTAATAGGTAAGCTATCAATATACTATTTTTACCCGTGCTCTCTTTCCCCTTTGGTGTGTCTTTCTAATTGGGTCTCTACCTCTTTATTATTTATTTCTTAGCTCTCGAGGCGGACGAGGTATCCAACGAGGAAGAGGCTTGCATCTAAGAGGTGATAAACTATCCTTACCACACCTACCTGTACCTTATCACTCCCGATTAACTTTTTCAGTGTGGATTTGGTCCTAACCTGGGTAAATAAATTTCTTTACTGCACTTTGTTTATTTATTTATTTTTATTTCTGTATATATATATATATATATTTATCGTTTTCTTATCTCAGGTTTGTTTTTGTGTAGTGATGAAGACTGATAGGAGTTATCTCTCCAAGGCCAAGGAAATTAAGGATGCAGCCCAGAGGGCAAAGAAGGCTGCTCAGTAGACGACCACCCGAGTGGGGACGTCTACGACCTCCAAAAAGAGGAAATGCCCTATCATCTCTGAGGGTCCTTCTGAGCCCCGCGCTCCCGAGGCGACCCTAGTGTCCCCGAGCCCCGCTGCCACCCCTTCTGCCATCCTAGTTGTCGACTAGGACGATGATGCTGAGGGTCCCTTTTCTCCTGTAACTAGGGTCCTAGCTGTGGCTTCTCAGCTGGCTACTCTCTAGACCACCTCCAACGCCCCTATCGTGGAGGTTCCTACTTCTACAGCTTCAGTGGCTCCTCTTTCCTCCTACAATAATCCTGCTTCTACAGTCGTGGAGATGACTTTGGCTCCTCCTGACCCTATGTTTGCCCCTGCTCAAGAAGCAAACGACTCCCTCCTCGGGTCAGATTCCTTGTTATTAAAGACCAGTCTCAGTGGGCACACATTTTAGAGAGTGTTCCTCCTTCCGACATCGAGTACCTGAAGAAGTGCCTCTCCCAGGCCGGTGTGCATAGAGATATGATGCACTACATGGCCAAGGTAAGAAGTCCTATCGTTAATTTTTTCATATCTTTCCTCATACTATTCATTTGCTTTTTTCCTATTTTGCTTGGCCCTAACTTAATTTTACTTGTCACAGACAGTGGCTCTAATGGCTGCCTCTATCGAGAGGTACAAGTATTGTGAGCAAGTCAAGGACAATAACCTCGACCGCCTTGCCAAGACTAGGAATGAGTATCTGGCCCTCAAAGAGGAGGCCAAGTCCATTGTCACTGGCCTTAAGAAGAAGTTGAAATGGTTGGAGGACTCTTGCTCTAGCCTGACTAAGAAGACCGCCGAGCAGGAGTCTCGTATGGAGAATCTGAGTTTCCACTTGCGAGATGTTGAGGTAGACATTAGTCAAGACTGAGAGGAATTGGCATATTCAGGCTAAGAACGACCTCAAAAGGGTCATCGAGGACATGAGGAAAAGGACCATAAAGGATATTTTAGAGCGGGTACGTCTTGAAGCTAAGGTGGAGAGGGAGGGGGAGAGACAACAGATGCGGGAAGAAGCTTCCCAGGAGGCTAAGACCAAGTATTTGGCCTCATACACTTTCGGCCTCATCAGGGTTGACTGCTTCTAGGAGGGCTTCGAGGAATTTTGGGATGTCACGTTTGAACGATTCCCCGACATCAATTTCTCATTCATCTAGCCAAGAGGAACCGAGGTCGAGGACGAGGAGGAAGAGGACGACCAGGGTGATGTCATGGTCGATGGGGAGGCTACCGGGGGAGACCAAGAGTTAACGACCGAGGGGGCGGTCGAAGTGCTAGTAGTTGTACCTAGGGAAGCTAACTTAGGAGATGTACTAGGGGATGTTAAACCCAAATAATAGGTTTTTTTTTTTACATGTAATATATTTTGTATATGAATGAAAGTCTTTTGTGCTATTCTCAATACATCATCTCTAGTCTTCATGAATTTTTCAAGTGTTGATGCATGTCATGTCATTTTTGTGTTCCTTACGTGTACAATAGTTGGTAGGAATAAAAAGAACCCAACCAAGAGTTAACGCTTCTTGGGCCGGCTAACTATTTCCCGAGTAATGAGGGGAGGGGGTGAATTATAAGGATTCCTCAAGGTCATCGCTTTAGCATCGAGTAGGAATGAATACCAACCCAGGTTTTCTAAGTGTAGGCATATTAATCATTTCTAGTCACAATGTTTACTCTATATAAGGGTGCCCCATGGTCAACTTTTTGACGACGGGTGCATTTATTAAGAATTTTAGAAGCATTAAAACTGTTGGGTCCATACAGCTTTTGGTACGCTAGAATTCCCGATGGCACACTTTTGTAGGCTTAAACCTTATGTTGTCAGTGTTGCCGGGAATTCTTAGGTGTCTATTTGGGCCTTAGTCATACATGGGGGGAGAGCGTAGACGTACTTGGTGGTAGAGGAGGCCATAATGTAATTATTCTCGACCTGACTCAGGTTGTCTTATGAGGTTCCTCTTTTGCCTTTCTTGGCTCGGGGGTCACTTGACTTGAAGACTTAGGGTCGCCTGATTGATCATGGGGTTAGTCTTTTAACCTAGGGTGGGTCATCCTCGTGACCTGGGGTTAGTCTTGTAACTCGGGGCTAATCTTGTAGCCTGAAGCCATTGATCGGGTCATCCTTATGACTTGGGGGTTAGTCTTGTAACCCGAGGCTAATCTTATAGCCTGAAGCCGTCGGTCGGGTCATCCTCGTGACTTATGGGTTAGTCTTGTAACATGGGTAAGGTATTTTTGACTTCTGTCAACCCTACATAATCCATAATATTCCATTAGTTAGAGTTGTAATCTCAATTTCATTGATAATATTTTCTCAGATGTTCTACATTCCACGGTCGTGCTAAGGGCTCCCCTTGCATAGTCTCGAGGTGGTAAGTCCCGGGCCTATTACATTTTATCACCCGATACAGTCCTTTCCAGTTTGGATTTAACTTTCCCTCTGTTGGGTCTTGCATTGCCAATGTTACTTTTCTGAGGACTAGATCCCCAACAACGAACCTCCTTGCTTTGACTTGGGAATTGTAATACTTGGCCATTTTTCTCTTATAGGCTGCTACTGATAGAGAGGCTCCATCTCGCTTCTCCTCCAGTAAGTCGAGGTTGTTTCTGAGGCCCTCCTCGTTCTTTTCTGGTTCAAAGCTTGTCGTCCTGTATATAGTCATCCGAATTTCTATCGGTTTTACTGCCTCAGTCCCGAAGGATAATGAGAAAGGCATCTCCCCCATAGAAGTTTTTACAGTAGTGTAGTAGGCCCATAGGACACTCGGTAGATCCTCGGGCCAAAGGCCTTTTAAATTTTCAAACCTCTTCTTAATTAAGTTCAGGAGTGTCCTGTTTTTAACTTCCACCTAACCATTGGCTTGGGGGTGAGCTGGTGAGGAGAAGTGGTTTTGATGTCGAGCCCGGTGCAGAATCCCTAATGTCGAGTATTATGAAATTGTTTCCCATTGTTGGTGATAATGACTCAAGGGATACCAAATTAGCAGATGATAGATTTCCAGGTGAAGTCTCGGATATTTTTCTTTGTGATTCTCACTAAAGCTTCAGCCTCCACCCATTTAGTGAAATAGTGGATTGCTACTACCAAGAATCTCATTTGTCTCTTCCCCTTGGGAAGTGGCCTAACTATGTCGATTCCCCACTATGTGAAGGGCTACAGCCTGGCTATCAGGGTTAATTCTTCTGCCGACCTCTTGGGGATATTGGCAAATCGCTAGCACTTATCGCATCTTTGGGTGAGGAGGGCAGCGTCCTTTGCATGGAGGGCTAAAAGTACTCAACTCTGATCGCTTTACGGACCATAGCTCTACCCCCTAAGTGATTCCCACATATCCCCTTGTAAATTTCTCGGAGTGAATAGTTGACTTCTTTAGACAGACATCTAAGCAGGGGGATAGTGAAGCTCCTTTTGTAAAGGAAGTCATCGAGCAACAAGTAACGATTAGACCGTGTCCTTAATTTTCTTACTTCTTCCTTAGATTTTGGCAGCTAGCCACTCTTTAAGTACTTTATGATCTGGCTGCCCATTCAAGCTTAGGGCTGACCATGTTGACCTTCCTGTCCTCTTTCACTATGATACTTGGTTGGGGAAGGTGTTCTATGATGACTCCCGGGGTCAGGTCCCTAGAGGCGGATGATGTAAGCTTAGCTAGCCTGTCAGCATCTTTGTTGTCCTCCCAGGGGACTCGTTGTAAAATAAAATGTTCGAATTGGGACTTTTCTTTCTCCACCATGGTGAGACACCATTTTATTCGATCATCCTTTACTCGGTACTCTCCTTGTACTTGTCCGACCACCACCTGGGAATTGCTCTTGACTTTTACCTTCTTTACCCTAAGCTCGCGAGCAAGGCGCAGCCCCGTGATCATTGACTCTTACTTGGCCTCATTGTTGGTTGCTTTAAATTCAAACTTTATGGTATATTTGAGCTTAACTTTCTCTGGTGTAATTAGGATAACTCCCCCTCCGGTGGTGATGCTGGTGGAGGATCTGTCCACATGGACAACCCATTCTTCTTAGTTAGCTTTTTCTTACCGCCCATCTTGTGCCCCGGTCTCAGTGTCCGTGTTGTAGGTGTATTCGGCGATGAAGTCAGCAACAACTTGGCCCTTAATTGCTCCTCGAGGGATGTACTCAATATCAAATTCACTCAATTCTATTGAGCACTACACTAGCTGTCCCGAAGTCTCAGGCTTGTGCAATATCATCCTGAGCTGTTGATCCATTAGGACCCGGATGGTGTGGGCCTAGAAATAGGATCTCAGTCGTCGAGCACTGACGACCAAAGCAAAGGCCATCTTTTTTACCCTTGGGTACTTTTCCTCTGCCCCACTGAAGGCTCGGCTATTGTAGTATACGAGCGCTTATACATTGGCCTCTTCCCTTATCAACACTGAGCTTAATGTCGTTTCTGATATTGATAGGTATACATAGAGCACCTCCCCTTGCTTCAGTTGTTTAATCATGGGCAGGTGGTTGAGGTGGTTCTGCTCGTAAAAGGCCCTATCGCACTCCTAATCCTAGTGGAAGGTCTTCCTTAGTAGGCAAAAAAGGGTGAGCATTTATCGGTGGCTCGAGAGATGAATTAGCTCAGAGCGGCAATCCTACTGGGTAGGCACTGAACTTCCTTCGTGTTTCTGGGTGCCTGCATGATGAGGATCACCTTTACTTTCTCTGGATTGGCCATTCTTCTCTAAGACACCATGAACCTGAGGAATTTTTTGGCTGCCACCTCGAAAGCGCACTTGCTAGGATTAAGCTTCATTTTATGCTTTCTCAAGGTTCGAAATGTCTCGTTTAAGTCAGAAAGGTGCTGCTCATCTTGAAGGCTCTTCACTAGCATGTCGTCTACATACATCTCAACGTTCCTTCTGATTTGGCCCTTGAACATCTCGTTGACCAGCCTTTGGTAAGTTGCCTCAGCATTCTTCAGTCCGAATGACATGACTCGGTAATAGTCGAACCCCCGGTTAGTGATGAAGGCGAACTTCTCTTGGTTGGGCTCGTACTTCTTAATATGATTATACCCCGAGAAGGCATCCATAAAGCTAAGGATCTGGTGGTCGACTATTGAGTCCACTAGGGTGTCGATCCTCGGGAGTGGAAAGCTGTCCTTCAAGCATGCTTTGTTTAGATTAGTGAAGTCAACATACATTCGTCATTTTCCACTCGACTTCCGTACCATCACAACATTTGCTAGCTAGTCAGGGTAATAGACTTTCCTCACAAAATCGACTGCTAGTAGCTTCTTTACCTCTTCTACAATTGCCTAGTTGTGTTCTGGGATGAAATTTCTCTTTTTTTGTTTGATGGGCCTCAAGGTCAGGTCCACATTCAACCTATGTATGACCACCCGGGGATTTATTCCCGGCATGTCCTCATGTGTCCAAGCAAATACATCCCGATTCTTGATAAAGAAGTCTCATAGCTGAGCCTTGAATTCCCCTGATAGGTCTGATCCCACCTGAGTTATTCCATCTGGCACGTTGGGGTTGAGGATAATGTCTTCCATCTCTCTTCCTAGTTTGACTACTACTCAGGTCCTATCATCTTGAACCTCTAGGCTATCGATTGACATGTAGCATTCCCTGGCCGCCACCTGATCTCCTTTAACTTCTTTGATTCCCTTCTTCATCAAGGAGTGCATCAACATATGATACGTCGATGTGACAGACCTTAGTCGGTTCAATGCAAGCCTTCCTAGAATTACGTTGTAGGCTGAGGGGTAGTCGACCACTAGAAAATCTATCACTCAGTTTATTTGATGTTCTCCTATGCTGACTGTGACAGGAAAATTGATTGGTCCTAGTGGGAGTAACTGGTCACCCGTGAATCCCACCAACGGCGTTTGGACGGGTCTGAGTTTATCTCTCCCAATTCTCATCTAGTCATTGGCAGAGAGGTATAAAATGTCTATTGAGCTTCTGTTGTCGATGAGGATACGATGCGTGAGATAATTCAAAATGACCAATGTTACCACTAAAGGGTCGTCGTGTGATTGACTAACCCCCTAGGCGTCCTCTACCGAGAAGGTGTCCCCTGATTTGAGTTGCTTCACTGGCCTTTCTATCATCATAAATTGCTGATCCCTTTCTTCACGGATCTGCCTCACGTATGACCTCCTTGGTGAGCTGGACTCTCCTCCCCTGCAAAGCCCCCAGCTATTACCCTTATCTCCCCAATTGGTCAATTAAGTCTCCTTTCTTCTCGGGTTGGAGGGTCTCGACGGGTGTTTTTTGCGTCTTACCTACTGTCGCCCAGTGATAAACCTCTATAACTAGCCTCGTTGGATCAGCGCTTCTATCTACTCCTTTAAATCAAAATAGTCGTTGGTGTTGTGGCCATGGTCCTGATGAAAGTGACAATATTTGTCACAACTCCTTTTCTCTGGCGGGGTGCGGATTCTCCTAGGCCATTTGACACTTGGATCATCCCTAACGTGGATAAATACATGTTCCACAGGTACATTAAGAGGGGTGTAATTCTGAAACTTACTCGGGGGAAGGTTGACCCATGGTCTGATCCCATGACCTTCGCCGTCCTTTCTTCCCCGAGTGACTCGATCCTCCTGGGGCACCAGTTGTTGTTCTCTCTTCCTTTTGTTGTGCTATAGACTGGACCCAGCATCTCATTCTCGCTTGGCATTGAGGGTATCCTCAGCATTCATATGCTGCTGTGCCTTTACCATGAGGTCGGCCATCCGGGTCGTGAGATTCTTGGATAAAGAGAATAGGAACATGGAGGGCATTAGGCCAGCCATCAGGGTCTCCATAATTATCCTTTCATTGGCATCATCAACTTATAGGGTCTCTTTATTGAATCAGGACATATAGTCCCGTAACGACTCCCCTTTGTTCTATTTGATGTTCAGGAGATGGGTTGCTGGCTTTTGGTGCCTCTGACCGCCGATAAAAATAGCTGATGAATTGTTGGCTTAACTCCGTAAAATCAGATATGTTTCTAGGCTTTAGCCAGCTAAACTAAACCCTAGTGGGTCCCTTGATTGTAGTTGGGAAGGCTCGGCATTTTATTTCATTAGGGGTCACCAAGAGGTTCATGTGCGTCTTGTAGGCCTCCAAGTGGTCTCACGGGTCCCAGCTATCATTGAACATCTCCATTTGTTGCGATTTAAACATGTTAGGGAGGGGTTGAGCCATTACCTCTAGGGTGAAGGGGTGGTCCGTCCTCTGGATTAGCTCATCGACGGTAGCCAAGGCCTTTCCTTTCAGGGTTTCCTTCATCGTCGCCATCTTCTTTCTCACGTCCTCCATTTTTTCCTCCCAAGAGCCTGGGATGAAAACTCTCCCTTCATGGTGACTTGCTCCCTAAAAACCTGGAGGCTGAGATGCTCAGAGCTTTGTCTTTATGCCCGTGACTATGGGTTCAGGTTGGAGGGGCGTGAGACCTTGGCTACTCTGTCTCACCATCGCCTGGTGTGGTTCTCCAGCCTCTTAGCTCTAGTATGATATCCCCGTTCTGTTCCATTAGTACTTGCACATTTACCATCAACCCCTATATTTTCCACTCAATCACATCTACCCTTGGGGTTCTAGGGTGCACTCCATTGGAGACAGATGCTTCTAGCCCATCAACTCCATTAATGTGGTCATGTTGACCCGCTATTGACCTGGTCTCAACCTACAGACAGCACCAACTGATGGTGTATCAGATGAAGGGTCTCCCTTTATGCCGACCAGATGGTCCACAATCGACCCAGGTCCTTGGCGGGATGCTTCCTACACACATGAGACAATAGAGGATCAGGGAGCTAGTGCTGGCAAGGTGCCGGCTTCTAGCTCTCCGATGATCAAGTCAAAGAGATTAGGGGGCTGTAGAAGGAGCTCTCTCCTATTAGGGTATTTTCAAATCTCATACCTGAGTAGGGAACTGGTGTCTATATTTATAGGCTTAGGTTAGGGTGTCTCGTGGCAAATCTTGCTAGTCGCTTTCTTCCCCTGCTCTCGCACGTCCCTACCCCTCACATTCTTGCTCGTTGTTGTCTCGTACGTTCTTGGATGTATTCCTTCTGGCACATCTGTCCTTTTTTTAAGATTGATAGGTCTGTTGGCAGGTTTGTTGTAGAGGTCATGCCATTTGTATAATGGTTTCCAGATTATGTTTATCCTTAAATTGAGTAGTTGGGGTCTCGGGTGGTGTTAACATTCTTGCGGAGTAGTCGGGTGGCTATGCTTTCGTGGGTCGGGGGCTTTTAGGTTCTCAGGGGCTCAAGTGGCCTTTTAGGCCTCGGGTGCTAGGACTGTCGGCCAAAATTATTGATGGGACACCTAGAGCCGGATGCTGAGGGAATGTCTCGGTTTATTTGTCGAGGGCCTTGGTGGGAATGTTCTAGGTTGGACTTCCTTGGAACTCCCTAGGTTACACTATCTGGGGCTAGGGTCCCGGTGGGCTATCAGGGTCTAGTCATGAGGCTCTCGGTATGGTCTTCCCTATCATACACCATGAGTTAAGCTCCCAGCTAGCTCATTCATGGACAGCTGTAGTTAAATCTTCCTAGATAGAGCTAGAAGTCCAAACAATTTATGTGTTTGACTTCTTGTCTTTTTTACAAAATACTTTTGTTAACCCAACAAAAAGTACGTGTTATTTATTATTATTATTATTATTTGTAGTGCATTCAAATAGGGCCATGGGGGTTGGGATTCATTTTTTATTTTTTATTTTTGGTTAAATTGGTAAAAGTTTGTGGGGATTAGGGGTTGATATCCTCTATGACGCCTCCTTGTGCGATGCCTCACGAGGTAGGACACAAGGGGGTGTCGCAAAGGATATTGAGACGGGGATTGGTACCACAAACCTATGTTTAAAACCCATCTACACCTACTACCAACTAGCTAGCCACAATCCTTGGTATAAAACTCATAATTTGATGATGCTGATTTTTTTGCCTTGGCAATCTCTGCTTAAGTGGCCATTTTAGTGGTATTTCTGATCTTCTCTACGTGATATGCTAGCGTATATATGGCATAAAAAGACTGTTTTACAGGTCCAATAGCTTAACATCCATGATTTTTCATGATTCTTCCATTCACTCGTCCTTCTTTACTATAATTATTGGGTTAAAAGTGTTATCTCGGTATTGTTGTTTCAGTATTCTACATACATATGCAGTACACTATAAAATACGAAAAATACTTAAATCAAATAAATGAAATACTTGATTCGGATGATGAAAACTTCACTTAAGTAGATCAAGGCTAGTGTTAGAC
>JAOXJP010227588.1:0-11275 GCA_025762735.1 Platanus orientalis | reverse complement strand
TATGTGTTGTATCCAAAATAAGTTTATCCGGTTCATTTATAAAAATATCCGTTATAAACAGCTAGAATACAGATATACATTGTTCCGTTCCGGATAATATCTGTTTTGTAAAAATATAACAATAGATTGTTGAATTTAAAACTAATCCAACAATCATAAATAACTTACTACCTAAAATCCTTAAAAATATATCAAGTATTTACTTTATATTTGTTCCATCTTGATCCATGATGGCACTCATAGGTATACGACTTCGAAGATTTTGGAGAGAATAGACATGGGTTAGGAAAGAATGCATTAACAATTGTGACAACATATTGGAATTGTCTTTTTATTTTTATTTATTTTTTCGGATATTCGAATCTGGTCCGAAATCCAATTTTTTAAAACAGTTAGGATACGGTATAATTTTATAATATCCGCTAGAATAGGATATGCTCATATCCGATCCGTATCCGACCCGTTTGCAACCCTAGTTTTTTCTTGTTTGGATGGTTTTTGTTTTTTTAAACCTAGGAAGAAGAAGGAGTTGACCATGGTAAAGAAATTTTGGAATTTTTAACGCTTTATGTTTTTTGTGACGTGTCGCGTGATTAGGCCGGCAGGTCACAACCCAGCAGGAGAAGGTCCTTTCCGCTTGTATCCCCATCACGCCCCAGCCTGGTCCGGTTCTTGTCCCAATTTTCGTCCCGTGCCATTCACATATCAGTTCGTGTTTCAGTTGGCGTTAGTGTCGATCACTCCACCCCACCCCACCCCACCCCAATGGTGCTTTGCAAGGGAATAAGGCGGGAAATTCCTCACATCTCTCCACGACGGGGCGCATAGAGCACTGTCGTTTTACTTGTCTACCTGAGCGAGGTGCACTCTTCTAGTCTTCTATGTATTTAGAGCTTAATTAGGGGATTTGAAGAGAGTCGTACGACCTCCATGCACGTTAGATCATGGAGGTGCTGCAGCAGCAGAAGAAGAAACCAAACCCTAACCCCAGTAAGAAGAAGAAGAGGCAGGAGGATAAGGAGTTCGAGTTCTGCAAGGTCTGTAATCTCAATCACGACCAGGGCCGACGCCACAATTACTTCCCTAACCACGTCAAATCCCTTTCTTCCTTTCTGTCTCGATTCCGTAAAAAGCTCTCCGATGTTCGATTCTTCCTCAAGAACCCCAGTCTCCTCCGCCCAGAGCACGCTTCTCGGAATCGAATCTGGTGCGTCTTCTGCGATTCTGACATTGAAGAAATCGATAGCTTATTTGCTTGGTAAGTTGCAATTCCTCATTAACTTTTAGTTTTCTTACTTTTCCCTGTTTTAGGTTCCTGTTTTTGAAATTTTTTGGTATTTGTTTTGTTCTTTTATCAGTAATAACGCGATTACTCATCTTGCGAGCTTGGAGCATTTAAAGAATCTGAAGCATTTTTTATGGAAGTATGGTGGAGGAATGGATCAAATTGATTCATTCAGGGTTTCTGAGGAGGATCTCTCTAAGGTAGTAGAATAAATCGTCTGATGGGTTTGAAATAAATTTTAAATGCTTCTTGTTGTTTCTTTGCGATGTTCTTTTGGAATTTTATATATGAAGTCCGTACTGGAGCAAAATAAAATTACTTTGAATATGGTGGCATCTTGTATTGTGCTTGTGTATTAGTGCTGAATTTAGCTGGTTGCTTTGGTTATAAGCTTAAAATCTTCAGAAAAGTAGTGCAAAATGAGCAAACTTGGATATCAACATTTAGAAAAATGAAGAAAGTCAGGCACTTTATAGGCCACTTTTTGGTGGGTTAGAATTTGATGCTGTCTTTGTTTAAGAGTGTAATTGGTTAGAATGGCCTTTCCAGGAAGATGAAGTTTTGTGTGCAATTAAAGATATGAAAGGAGATAAGGCTTTAGGTCCTGGTGGATTCACAATATCTTTTTCTCAAAAATATTGGAGTGTTATCAAAGATGATCTAATGAAAGTGTTCGAGGAATTCTATCAAGATGGAGAGCTTTATAAGCATCTTAATAGCACTTGCATTGCCTTGATCTCAAGAAGAAAGCTGCAAAGTTGTTAAAAATTATTGTTCTACAATTTTTCTATGTAGTGCCTACAAAATAATATCTAAAGTGCTTACCCAAGGAGCTTTTGTAGTGGGCTGTAAATTTTGGATGGAGTTCTAATTGCAAATGAATATGTGATTTAGAGATTAAAGTTGGGAAGGCAAGGGATTCTTTGTACATGTCAATTGGAATTTTCTAGATATTATGATGGAAAGTATGGGACTCCGGGCTAAATGAAGGGAGATGGATGAACACTTGCGTTAGATTTGCCTTCTTTCTTATGTCGATTAATGGTGTTTCTGAAGGCTTTTTTAAAGTAGTTCGAGAGGTTTGAGACAAGGAGACCCCCTTTCTCCTTTTCTGTTAATCATGGTGGCGCAAACATTGAATATGATGATCAAAAGAGTGGAAAATGGTTTTATTGTGGGAAATGGTGGATTTTGCAAATCTCACTCACAAAATGCTGATGAGATGATGATTTTTTGTGAATTTAATAGTAAGTAATTAGGCTACGTGATATGTACTTTGTGATGTTTTGAGGTGGCCTCAAGTTTAAAAGTGAACTTGGCTAAAAGTAAGTTCCTTCAGGTGAAGGAGGTGAGGGCATTTCAACCTTTGGTTAATATCTCAAGGTGTAAAATTGCTTCATGGAAGTGAACTTGAGATGTACTCTATCAAGAGGCATGTTTTAGGAACTTCTTGGGGAAGGAGTTGGAAGAGTGTAGAAGGTATCATCTTATTGATTGGAAGACAGTATGTCATCTTATGAAATAATCCACAATCAAGCTCTTCTTGGGAAATGATCTTGAAGGTTTGGTGAAGAGATAGATAGCTTATAGAGAAAAGTAATTGTGGCCAAGTATGGTTGTAATTCGGACTGGGACCCGAAGGAAGTCAGTGGTACCCATGGCATTGGGATTTGGAAATCAATCCTTGAAGGCAAGGAGTGGTTTGGTAGATTTATTAGATTCAAGGTGGGATCAAAGGAGGAGGTCCGATTCTTGGAGGATATTTGGTGTGGTAACTCTCCTCTCAAGGATAATTACCGAAGTATTTCCTCATGGCCAACAATAAACAAGGTTTTGTTACTGACAATTTTGAGCGTGTGAAAGGTGGGGTGTGGGGTCCTAGGTTGAGAAAAAAAATCTGAATGCTTGTGAATTAGAGAATTGGTTGAGTTTGATGCGTCGTTTAGAGGAGTATAGGCCGATACCTATGGATAATGATTGATGGATGTGGGGGCACAATAAGAAAGGTAATTCTTCCTCTTATTATTATTATTATTATTATTTTATGTGGGTTTGGAAAACGCTGCTCATTTGGAAATCCTTATAATGACCAAGGGGATCCCCTCAAAAGTTAATTTTTTCATCTGAAATACTACATTGGATAACTCTCAACCTTTTAAAGAGAAGAGGTTGAAATTTGGAAATTAGATGTGTTCTATGTATGAGCCTATGATGGAGGAGGAATCAATGGACCATCTCTTTATTCACTGCTGAATGGTGTGGGAGATTTGGGTTTTCTTTCTCTTTCATCTCAATATTTCACGGGCCTTTCCAAACAAGTTCAGAAAACTTGTCTCCAGATGATAAGCTTTAGATCTTATGGGTATTCCTAAAGTTACTTCGTGATTCCTCCCTAGGCCATTTGTTGGGTTGTTTGGAAGGAGAGGAACAAACGTATTTTTGAGGACAAGGAGTCCTCCCAAGATTGTCTTCCTGTTTGCGTTTATGAGATCCTTTTGGACTGGGTTTCTATCTCCAAGGACTTTGATGAGTTAGATTCGTAAACTGGTTGGAATGGTCTTGTGTTACTTTTTCTTTTCTTTATTTTGGTTGCTGTTGTTTCTTTTGCTTGCTCTTGCAGCCTCATTGTTTTCCTTTCTCTATCCACCATCCCGGTGAATGTTTTTCCTTCCTGTTCGCCTTTTCCTCTCTCTATCTAAAAAAAATTTAGAAAGTAGTTAAAAACAAACAAACAAACAAACAAGGAGGTACTTTATTTTATGTCCACCAACTTTTACGTTTCAGCAATAGGCACATTGGTTTGTCTGAGTATTGAGCTTTTAGTTGGCTCCCCCATCTTCTCCTTCTCTCTTGCTTGGGACTCCTTGTCCCGCCTTCTTGTACTTTCGTCTCTTTCTTAATAAATTTTTTTTCTATAAAAAAAAAAAAAAGACCCAATTTGACAAACTTGTCATTTGGTAGTTTTCAGAGTTATTATCAACCTTCACTTGAATGTGAGATCCTGAGTTACCCTGTTAATTTAAGTGGGTCAAGTATATCCATCTTATAATTTTTTTTTTAATATTAATGGTATGCATCTATCACCAAGGGTAGCACCAGTAGTGCCAAAATGAGGAGAAGTAGATAGATATGGTTCAGTCATTTGCAATAAAGACCAATGAATTCACCATGAGGAGTGATATGATGCAAGTTGAAGGCACTAAAAGTACAAGGGGTATGAACTAAAGTACAAGGGTCAAAGTACTGAGAAAATACATGATGACTTATGATCTAATGAAAGATATGTCCCTAGGTAGAGTGGAATGTCAGAACAGGACTTGTGTAGCCCCTCAATGTAGTTGAGATAGGGCTTTATTAGGTTGAGTTTGAGTTGTGGTAAGATACATTCTATATCTTGAGATGTAGATAGTGTAGATTGGTTCTGCGAAATGCAATAAGCACATTGGAAATGCGTTAAATGGGTATATTTGTTGTGTAAGTTTAGTACCCAACCCTCTCTCAACACCACATAGGTACATATGCATGCATTTATTGTGCATATCTATGCCTGTTTGAGTTGTAAAGAGGCCTGCTAGGACTGCGGACCTTGTGGTTTCCAGTTGCAAGACGAAGCCATTTTAAATTGATCAATACTCTCTCTCTCTCTCTCTCTCTCTCTCTCTCTCTCTCTCTCTCTCTCTCTCCCTGAACATGTTCAGAGAGTGCCATTTCACAAGCTTTGGTTGAAGTAAATTGAATTCGATTCTTTTGTGACATACTATTGGAACAAACTTTACCCTGCATAATTGGATGGTGGATAATCTAATTTGCTGGAACAATCTTGCTAGTTGCGACTGCACACTTGCATCAAGGATCAATCTAGGGGAGGAGGTCTGTTACCTCCATACCAGATCTTTACCATATCTTTATCTTCAAGTTTTCAGGATTTGGAGGCTCTGTGATACTCTTCCCATACCTTTTGATTCCACTCATAAGAAAGTAACATAGTTGCATGTAAGCTTGGTACAAGGTGAGAAGCTCGCCACGTAGTGGGAAACACACTTTCCAAACATGAGAAGCTCGGTGAAGCAAGTGAAAGCTATTTAGGGAAACGAGTGGAAGCCTTTGGATAAACAAGTAGAAATGTTTGGAGAATTGACTGGGAAGTGATCCAAGAAGCAATATAATATTTTAATTAATGTAAATCTTATGCGATTAGCATTGAATGAAATACTATTTATGAGATTTAGTAATGATTTTGTAGGGAAAAAAAGATCTAGTATTGAATTTATTGTTTATATTATTTTATTCCAATCCAAGAAAAAATACTCAAATCCAATATTTTTATGTAAGGTTTTCTATAGTCTGACTCTAAGATGTAAGTTATCTACAAAAAATCTTATGTATTGTAAAATCGAAGGTATGGTTGGCCATGCTAATAACAAATGGTTTGCATATTGATTTATATCTCTTGATTCTTTGTTACTTACATAGCATAGCTTTTAAGTTTTTTGCACTTTCTTTAAGTTTATTCACTTTATTGTATTGTAGTTGAGATTATTGATTATAACTTATAGTTATTTACTTAATTATCATTTTTCGCTTCTCGCTTCCCAAGGATTTATTGACCCTCGCTTCTTGCTTTCACTTTGCTTCCCATTTAAGCTTCCCGCTCTAGTAGCTATGGTTTAGAGACTTTAGACCATCTTTTGTTAATACGGATACATTTTTCCTCTCTCTCTCTCTCTCTCTCTCTCTCTACACTAACACAAATACACACACACACACAGTGTAACTGTTCACTGTTCTTCATGAATAGATAATAAAATGTTTCTAATAAAAAATAAAAATAAAATGGTTCACATTGAATATGGGTACTATTAAACTTTTTCACCCCATTTTCACTATGTGCTGCTGTATTGTTTCACTTGTTCAACATGCTAAGAGCTTTTCCATGTATATTGATTATTGAGTATTTTTTGGATGAATGTGTAAATTGCTTCAATACTTATCATACTTCTGTTATTGGATACTTAAGTGAAAGTTCTCCTTATTTTTCTTGATATCATATGATTGAAATCCTATAACTTTGGGAAGCATGTCCAATATCTGTCATGATATTCCTCTTTTTATATATTTGCAGTTTCAAAATACTTAGCAGTATTTTTTTATTTGTAACTGCAGTGGGAGAAAAGGTGCAAATCACTAAAGAGTTCGGCTGGATCATCAAGCGAAAGATCTTATGAACGTACTAAAGATATCCAAAATGAACTTAACTCTGACAATATGGATAATTTAGATAAAAATACAATCATCTCTTTTGAATCAAGTCTTTCAAATGGTGTTCCACCTTTACATTATTTTACAAATGAGAGGTATCAGGTATCTTGTCCAGACATCACTGGAGTTGCACATGTTGGCCATCTTCTACATGATGCTTCTTCTTTGCATGTGGGCATGCAAGGTAATATGCATTTTCAAGGAATGCATGTGACAGAGAGAACTGCAATGGATTTGACAGGTGCACATAATCTGATAGTTTCTTTCGCAGTTAGTGGTTGCATTGCCTTAATTCTTTAATTGAGGTCTCTTTCTTGGAATGACACTATCTGTATCAATCTAGTGATATTTATCTTTTACTTGTATAGATGGTCCAGTTTGCAAGGATAGCCAACGGTTCCTCATTGGCAATAGTAGAGAAGGCTCAGTTGGCTGGTCACCCAGTAATGGAGGGGTACGCTTCCTTACGGTTAAGCCATTTCCCATGTGAAGTTCTTTTTCCCAGCATGCATTGTGCTATGGAAAACTTTTCTCATGTTGTTAATAAATTTTTGGTATCTTCCCGTGATTGTGTTCGGGTTGTTGCTTTTATATAATTCAATACTTCAGTGTCTGCTGTTGTGGTTAAAATACGGGTTATACTAACATGTAAATAAGTTTACACCAATTAGTTGAGTTGGTTAATTGTTTTGCTTACGACCTTGGAAGCTCAGCAATGTTTTGGTCTGTGAACTGGTTGACCAAGTTAGGCCACTCTTTCTGATGACCCAATTGTTGTCTTTTAAACTTTTTTCTATAATTTGATCAGGTACAGAATGCAAAGATTTATCCCCAAGTTTTCTGCTCAGTTTCCCTGCTTTTTGGTTTTTTTCTACCATAATATAGTCTGTCTTATAACAATTACATAATTCATAATACTAACTAGTAACTACTTCACTTTCAGATATTCTAACAGACCTGATGCACCTTATCCTGAAGAAATGGCCATTTGTGGGTGGGTGGGTTCCCTTTTAAAGGTTGGTACCTGTGATTCACCTGACCAAGATCGTTAATTATCCAAAAAAAAGAAAAAACGACCAACAAATTTTACAGCTTTACATTTTTTTTTAACATAAGGCTGCTAACAACATTGTTAAAAAAATCATTGAAAAAAATTGGTGCACCCTTTGTTACATAAAATTGGATACCAACGTTTGAAAGTTGGTTTCGCAGGCAGTGGGTTTAAAGAAGAGTTCAAAAAGGAAAGATCTGTTTTCAGAAAGAGCAGTGGGTGATTCAGGTCTGTCAGAATATATGAATGATAAGACATGCCAGAGTTGTCACAAACCTTTGTGGTTGAATTCCAGTCATTGAGATGTTTTCCATTTTAAATTTGAATTGAAATAATCAAAACCCTTGGATTTGGTATCCAATAGGATCACCCTAATACAAATCAAACAATCGATAATTTCGAATTACTTTTGTTTTGGTAATTGTGATGCAGCACAATGGAGATAACACCAAAGTAAATGTAGAATGATAACCAAGAATCTCAATAAAACCCAAGATATGTAGCGGAAACAAGAATAAGGTTAAAGAACCAATAATTGAACTTTAATCACACTTTAAGTAATCAAGATTTAATAAAAATATAAAAAGAAACTTGATTAAAGGGGTTTAGAAGAATTGAAACAAGAAAAAGAAAAAAGAGGAGAAAAAAACCCAAAAGAGCAATTTTGTAATTTATGAGTATAAATCCAAAATTATTAAAAAGCCACTAGTCGTGCGTTAGAAAATTTTGAATTTTGACGGGGTGATTTTGACGTATATAATGAGCATGTATACCAAATTTTAGGTTATTTCAAGATTTCTGGCTATATGAAAGTACATAAAAACTTAGGCTGCATACACTTAATTCTAAAAATCAGAAAAATGAAGAACAATAAAACTCTATCATGTGTTCCAATTGATAACTTGGTTTTGATACCAAAATTGATGCAGGATAATGGGGATGATACCAAAGTTGATGTAGAATGATGGCCATGAATCTCAATAAAATCCAAGATATGTAGCAAAAACAAGAATGAGGTTAAAGAACTATGACTTTAAGTAATCAAAATTTTATGAAAATAGAAGAAAGAACTTTATTAGAGGGGTTTAGAAGAATTGAAACAAGAAAAGATGAGAAAGAAACCCGGAAGGGAAATTCTATAATTTATGGGCAGAAACTTGAAATTACTAAAATACCTCTAGTCGTGTGTTAGAAAATTCTAAAATTTGAAGCGTGATTCTTAACTATATGAGAGTATGTATACCAAATTTTAGGTTATTTCGAGATTTCTAGTTATATGAAATTATATAAAAACTCAGGCTGCATACACTTAATTCAAGAAGCCTGAAAAATGGAGAATAGTAAAGACTTTATTTTGTGTTCTAAAGATGTTCCTCCATGTGTCCCCATATGTTTTCTCGTGCAGACCCCACCAAGTCACATGTGGGTCCCACATGGCCTCCAATGTCTGCATCACATGTATGTTTGCTTTAGAGTGGGGCAACACCACTATGGCGATGCTTCATACTTATTACAGGGTCAGCAATTTAGACTGATTGTGCACAGCTTGGTGAACTCTTACCTTGTAGCTGGGTTTTTTCTGTAGGTGGGTCGCAAATCACTTCAAGTGGATAATTTGGAAACTTGCATGTTATGAAAGAGGCTATCCTGCTAAAGCCATGGGGAAATATTTGACAGTATCTAACGTGCTTGAGGAACTAAAATACAGGTAATTATATTATAAATCGTTATATTTTGTGGCTTGGAGTTTTGAGACATCTATGAGAACAATTTATTTTGCTTTTGGATGATAGGTATGAGAGAGAAGTAAATCATGGTCATAGATCTGCAATTAAAAGAATTTTGGAAGGAGATGCATCACCTGCTTCAATGGTGGTGCTGTGCATTGCAGCTGTTCGTTCCTATCCTGACCCAAATCTTGGGACTCCATGTCCTTTGGCTTCATATGAAGATGCTAAGAAGCTTAGTGGCTCAAAGCAGATTGAAAATAGTAATGTCGGAATAGTAGAACTAACTGATGGGTGGTAAGCATGTGTGCATTCTTATGCACAATTCTGAAAATTGGGTGAGTTCTTAAAAATGTTGTATTGTTTGCGATGCAGGTATTCACTTGATGCCCTTTTGGATGTGCCACTGTCAAAACAGCTTCTTTCAGGAAAACTGTTTATCGGTCTGAAACTTCGGGTAATTTCATGATGTTGTTTCTAATTTATAACTCGGCCAGAGCACTTTCAACAGTATTTGCTTCTTTTTTTTGATAACCAAAGTATCCAGGCCTCTTAGATATTTGCTTCTTCCTTACACTTTATATTGTCTTTTGAAGATTTGGGGAGCAGGTTTATGTGGCTGGGTTGGACCGGTTTCACCCCTTGAGGTTCTTGCTTCCTTTGTCTTTTGTTGAAGCTTTAAAGTTTGAACTTTTCACTTTAAATGCATGTAGATGCAGTTCTTCTCAGGCCTTTGCTTCTGTTTTAGGCTTCTAAGACCGTTCGTTTACAATTGCACATAAATGGGACTTACAGAGCATGTTGGGCAGATCGTCTAGGATTCTGTATGCACTTTTCAGGCTGAAAATAACTATTGTTACTTCTTTCAAGGGTTTAATTGGCTGTCTTTACATTCTCTTGTTACAGCTTGGTTTAATTTGCCACTTCTATCTGTATTCTAGGTAAGGGCCTTGGGGCTCCATTGGCTTTTAGGTGCATCAAGAGTGCTGGGGGTCTGGTCCCTAGGACATTAGTTGGAGTGACACGGATTTACCCTGTTCTTTACAAGGAAAGGTGACAAATAATTTAGAGTTTGGTCATTTTGTACTTGAAACTTATATGATGCTTATGGTATAGTACCAACTGTAGTCCATATATCCTTTTTCTTATTTAGGTTAAGTACTGGAGGGTCTGTTGTGAGGTCAGAAAAGGAGGAGGCCAAAATGCTGCAACTGTACAGTCAGAGGTAGATTTTCTCTTCTGCTTAGTTTTGAGGAATATTTATTTTTGGATGTTAATATCATAACAGCATGGCAGCCCTGTGCATCATCACACTTAACAACTTTGTATTATTGTTTTTGATTTCTAATGCTTCCAGTTTTCATCTATTTAAAGTCTGTTTATTTCTTGCACCTATGTCGATCTTTAAGTTAGTAACACGGGAGTGATATACTATCTTGACGCTACTTTACAGATTGCATCTGAAAGGTGTGAATCACTTTTTCTTATTATTTGATGGGGGGGTTGTAATGCATGACAATAGGGGACAAAGAATAGCCAAAAAGAAAACAACAAGAACAAGAAAGAAAAAAAAAAGGATAAGAAAGGAAGAAGAATATAAAAAAGTACCTGTGAGTAATCCCTACCCATGATCCAAGGTAATCCCTACCTAGATTTCAAGTTAGACACAAGACTTGAAATAAGAAGGAGAAGCACCACTTGTAGGCATAGATCAAAAAATCGGGATCGGGATCGGGATTAGACCTGGGTGATCCTGATTCGATCCACTGTGGATTGGCCAACAGTCGGATCACCTAAAAAAAAAAAATTCAAAAAAATCTGAGAAAATTTTAAAAAACTTTATTATGTTAGTTAGAACCTATCTCTACCTTATTTTTAGTCTAAAAAATTATAATTTTTAACATGTTTTATGAATAAAAGTCCAAAGATAAGAATAAGATTCATAAAAAAGTA
>JAOXJP010227587.1:0-11275 GCA_025762735.1 Platanus orientalis | reverse complement strand
GTTATAAATTTTTTGTAGGTTAATGGATCTCCATCCACTAGATAACATATGTACTTATATAAAAGTACTTTGTGTTCCAACAGATATGTAACAAAATCATCACCCAAATCTGTTGTTTTCTTTATTCTTTTGTTTATTCTAGGTTCTAATTCATTTTCTTCATCTATTGTTTTATCAGCTTGTATAGCTTCTTTAATTTGGTTGTTTGGAGTTTTATTCTTCATTGAGAATATATTTTTTAAAAATTATATATATATATATTTTTTTGATTATTGTATTTGGTTCTAAGAAATTATTTTTAATTCTAAGTACCAAAAACCTAAACGCTGCACTGTTATGTGCATAGCCTATAAAGACACAATCATTTATTTTTTGTCCTAGTTTCCATTTCTTAGGATCAGGTAATCCTACTTTGGCCAGACATTCCCGTATTTTCAAGTATTTAAGGTTAAATCTATATCCTTTTCATAGTTCATACAATGTATTGCTAGTTTTTTTTTCTAAGGTGTCATATTTTGTATATGATATGAAGAGAGAATTGCTTCCCCCACATATTTAGAGGTAAACCTACACTAATTAACATGACATTCATCATTTCCTTCAAAGTTTTGTTCTTGTGTTCTATAACCCCATTTGACTCTGTTGTGTAGAATGCAGTCGTTTCATGTACAATGTCATGTGACTCACAATAACCCTTAAATATGTTAGATTCATATTCTTCACCTCTATTAGTTTTAAGTCTTTTAATTTCTTTTCATAATTGGTTTTTTACTTCTATTTTGTATTTTATAAACATTTTATCAGCTTCATCTTTATTTTTAAGCAAATAAAGAGTAGTAAAGCTTGGGTAGTCATCTATAAAGGTTATGTAGAACCTCTTTCCTCCCCTGGTTTCATGATTTTTTAAATCTCTTAAATCACTATGTATAAGTTCAAGTAATTTAGTTTTTCTTTCTACTAGTTTAGGTTTCCTTTTAGTGTGTTTTGATTTTACACAAATTTCACATTTATATGTTTTTTCATTAACTATATTTAAAATTGTTTCATCTTCTTTACATAGGACATTTCTACATATCCTAATAAATAGAAGAAGACGTAACATTATTTATTAATTCTAAAATGTTTAGTACAAATAAGCCCCTATTACAATTTCTCATCCCAATAAAGACTACGTTCTTTGTCATTACAAGTTTATCAGACTAGAATATGAGCTTCAATCCTACCTTATTTAGTAGTGCTCCAAAGATTAAATTGTGTCATACTTCAGGCACGTGGAAGATGTCCTTCGACTTCAGAATCTTTCCAGAAGTGAGCTTTAATTCAATTGTCAATTTCCCTACAACAGAATAAGTGTTTGAGTTTCTCATAAAGACTTTTTCACCATCTCCTATAACCTTGTAGAAAGTGAAAGCATCTCTGTCACAACAGATATGTTTGGTGGCCTTAGTGTCCACCACTCAATCTCTAGTGTTCGAATGTAATTTACCTCAGTAATCATTGTAGTAATTTTTTCTTCTGTCTCTACCATGTTAACCTTAGCGCTATTTTTCTTCCTGTGGTGACACACTAATGCAGGATGACTATACTTTTTACACACAAAACATTCTCTATCTATTCTAGTAGGTTTTTTTTTTAAGTTCTTAATGCTCTTCTTGAAGAATTTCTTCTTCCCTTGAAATTTATTTTCCTTCCTAACTTTCTACTTTCCTTCATTCTCTACAACATTGGTGCATGTTATCATTTCTTTGGATTTTTGGGTCTTTTCTTTCAAACGATAAATTTTTTTCGAACGAATATGAATTAACAGTTCTTTCAGTGGCAAACTCTTTTTTTTTTTTTTTTCTTCTCGTGTTATTTTGGTAATCCTTCCAGGAAAGGAGTAACTTTTCTAGAAGAATCTCTGCCATGAATTTCTCTGCCTGAGGCATACCATCTGCCTCCAACTGAGTTACCAAATTCTGGAACTCATAAATTTATGTATACACAAATTTATCCTCTGTCATTTTAAACTACAAGAAATTTTCAATCATATGTTTTTTATTTCCTTCATCTTCTATTTTATATTTTTCCTCTAGGGCCTACCAGACATCTCTAACAAATTCTTCTATACAATAAAGGTCATATAATTCACTTGATAACGCATTCAGTGTAGCGTTCAAGCATATTTTGCTGGCTTTGTTCCAGTTCAAGAATGTCCCTAACCGTGCAAGTTTTAGTTCATCCTCAAACTCTTGGACTCTCGGTTCAAATAGAACATAGGCCACATTGGCCATCTCGAGTAGGAAGAGAACCCTCTTCTGCCACCTCTTAAAGTAGGAACCATTGAATGACTCTACCTTGGATACGTTGGGTATAAAATAATCCATATCACAATTTCAGGAATCCGTAAGCAATAGTAATATCACTTTAAGATTGTAAATAGGATTTATGTTTGCAATAACAATGGTTCATTAAACTGTAGTTCTTCAAGCAGTAATACAATTCAATATCCGACAGAAGTATGTGATCATAGATTTGTCAATAGTAGCGAATATGAATATGTGAAGTGTAGGTACGTATAATCAACCAACAATAATTTATGCGTATCAATTCATAGATTCTCTAGTATGTATCCGGGCAATAGATGCAGTCCAACAGTATATAAAATAACTATCTACAAATTAAACAAGTTAGAAATAACTTATTGGTTGGTGATTAAGCAAATATAGAACGTTGTCCTTAAAGTGATATTTACCGGCCTATCGTAGGTACGGTAGGCTTGATCAACAATCACCTCCAGGAACACCAACCTCTTTGGTCAACTCTGCATAGGTTAACAGAGACTCACTTTAAACAATTCAAACCAATCTCCAGTCCCAATGGAGTAATATATATGAAAACTAATATGAGTTAAAAGGAAAATCAATTATAATCATAAAAAGAAGAAGACTGGTTCGCATATAATCTTTTTTCTATGCATATTTCTTCATTTTCCTTGTCTTCTAATTACACCCATACTTTCCATGAAGAGCTAGGCTCTTTTGGAAAATATTAAATGCATAATTAATCACAATAAATCCGTTTGATTCAATAACGCGTGAATAATATATTACTATATATTATAACAACTAAATAAGAAACCAATTAAATTGTAATCAATTAAAATAAATATTTTTATTTAAGTAGATTAAAATAAAATAATTAATTTATGCTACTCACACCCACGCCCACGCCTGGCCCGGCTCGGCTTAGTTCAATGCCTGCGTGCGTAATGCAAACAAACAACTCCAACCTCCCCTCTCATCTTCAACCTCATTACCCATTAGGTTCTTGCATTTATACTTATAAGGTAGAGTTTGAAGTTCTCCACTTCCCATGTGGGACTAAACTTTCAAGGCAAAAGCCTTTGGGAGTTGGGTTATACTTTGTTTTGGAGAAAATCACTAAAACTTTAAATAAAACATTTCATTCAAAGTTCCCTCCAAATTCTTTTAACATACATATGGACTTAAGTTAAATATGTGGGCCTATTTGGCCCACACAACTAAACAGCCCATACTATATATGATTCATTTTGAATCTTAAAATATAATACAAATGTAACACTCTATTTAGGAGCTCCCAGTACCAGTTGAACCAGGAGAGAATGAGCTCCCCTCGAGATCATCTCTCAAAACCCATAATCTGCAGAAAAATCATTACGATTGAAATTGCACATGCCTTAAACAACCAAAAACAGCAAGAACATTGTTGTAAATCAGCACAAAATCAAGATTAAGTTGCACCAACCAGCAGCATTGAAGATATTCCTTGCCAATTACCGTATCTTCCAACAAAAAAATTGAAAAACTAAGAAATTGCATACAAATCCTTAGAGCTAACCAATTCTGACATGATCCAAATAGGCCTTCCTAAATCCCTTTCCAGCTTGATATAGGTGTACCATATATAACTAAGACAATGACTTGGCTTGGGTATTAGTGTTAGATATTGGTTTGAGGTAAAAAAAAAAAAAACCATAACTCTCGGGTTAATTACATAAACCACTCATGGACCATCTGAGAATATACAAATTCTCCCCCCATCTATCAATAATTTCAACTAAAAAAAAACACCCTTGACTGACACTGTTGATGTCAAAAAACACCGTGTCTTTAACCATCCGTTAAATCCTTGTAGAATGGTATTTTTCCAACAGTAAAAGTTTTTGTTGTTCTTAAAGTCCAGTTGCAATCTTTTAGAAGTTTTGTTGTTGCAACGAATTCATGTCGTTGTTCATCCTTGATGCTTGATTAATGGCTGAGGTTGAATCTGTTCATCCTTGATGCTTGATTAATGGCTGAGGTTGAATCTTTATTCATATTGGAAAGTCATTGTTACTCTTATCTTCTCTAATCCTTGTAGATTTCAGATAGAGTTTGTTGAGATAGATAAATCTTTGTATCCTTAACAAATTAGGATTGTTGTTCTTTGATGATTTGTACATTGTGGGTAAGTAATGTACACAATTGATTGTTCCATTACACTTCTGAGTGTATTAGGAGTCTAAAACTATATTGATCGCGAGTCCTTGTGCTCAAAATATCATTCTATAGAAATTTTTTACTTCATCAATCACAAATATGGGTCATTTGCGAATTGTATTTGTTATTTGTAATTTCAAGGGTACTTTGGTAACTTGCAAGTTTTTCATGAATTTTTGTGTCAACACCAATTTCGTCAAAGCTAAAACGAGGCCTTACACTGTTATACAGATATGTCTAGGTTGGACAAAGACATTGAGGTATACCACCTCCCAACGGGTTTAGATCCTGTCCTGTCTCCTTCTATCCTGTTAGGACCAGGGCACAACCAAAGTGCATGGTTTGCCATTAAAAAAAATGGTTATGCATAGGTTGTGGACATCTTCTTATGCCAAACCGTGCACTTAAGCTGTGGACAGGTCCTAACAGGACATAGGAAGACAGGACAGGATCCTTTCCTCCTGCCAACTTATCTACAAGTCAAGGAAATGGGAAGGCTATGACTAGATTGGTTGATTAAGGTCAGAAAGAGGCTTAGGCCATTTCAGCATTGGGTGATGGGTTCTTGGCAATAATGTCATACCTTGATTTTGAATATTCAAGAAGGCGAGAAAATACTCTGCACTGGGAGCAGGGTGCGCCCTCTCACTTGCGGTTGTGGCCCCACGAAAAATATGCATGAGGTCCACACCCCCTGTGAGAGGGCGCATCCTGCTCCCAATGCAAAGGATCCGGCCCCTTCAAGAACTCATGTAGAATGATCCAAGATTAATGAATAAGAATTCTAATTTTAATCTTAACTTCCACAGTTTTACAAATAACACGAAAAAAAACTAACACTATTTAGATCGTCGTTGTCACCATTTATTTAGGTTCCTCAACAAAACAAGTAGATAGCGAAAACAAGTACATATATAGCAGCATCTAAATATAAATAGCTAATCATTCTAGCTATATATAAATAACTAAGCATTGCGTGTGTGAAACCAATTGCACTAATATGCTTCTCCCCTCATATCTGCCTTTCATTTATGCTTTTCTGAGATTGCAATGTGAAAACCATTTGGAAACACTACACCAGGACGTCGGACTATGTCTCCTCCCTTGATTGTCTTCCAACCTGTTAGATTCAAACAAAAAAAAAGTTCAGACTCTTTGTGTTTGTACTTTATGTTGTTCAAGCCCATTTCTCACATCTTGTACTCAGTGACCAAGTAAAGGAGAAAGATCGCCATCTGCAACTTTGCGAAGTCTGTACCAGCACAAAATCTCGAATCACCACCAAAAGCCATGAAATTCTTAGAGCTTGGTTCTGAATCTAGATGCTGTTGTTTTAACAGGAAATATCATTCAAAAAGAAAGATCCAATTGAATTCAAGACCCAATTATTTTCCAGTAGCAAACTGTATATATATAGAAACAAAAACATCAACCCATTTTCTTTAAAATGCCCAATTGACTACCTCCCATCGCCATGGATTGAAGACAAGAGGATCGTTGTACTTGGCAGGGTTCAGATGAATAGCAGGACATACCATAACAACCCAACTGGCCGGAATCGTATAACCTGCACATATCACATTTATCAAGAAAAATGTATTAGAAGGGAGGGGATGAATTTATAAGTAGAGATAAGTCTAGTTGATATCAAGCATGCCTTTTATATATCTCTACATCTCTCATTGTTTTTCCGAAAATCCCAGGGACGATATTCGCCAACCTAATTGTTTCGTTGATAACCTGCATCATCAATGAACAATGGAATTTGATAGTGGAGCCACATAGGAAAGTTAGTATATATTGTAATGTGTGAAGTTTGATTTAGGTTAGCATATGGAATTGAACCTGAAATCTAACCTGGATATAACCTGAAGAAACCCGAATATGGAAATTCACCAGGAAATTTTTTTTACCTGTTTTTCATTTTTATGCACTAGATCAGATCCAAACCGTATCCACATATGTATTAGGATTTTGAGATTATTTATATGTTTCGTTCTAGGGTTACATGCGAGGAGGGAGGGGTTCTAAAATTGTAAATCGTCTTTGACGAGGTTTTTCAGATAGTGAAAATTTTATCTATGACTATGATTTTTTCCCAAACTAGGGTTTTTCATGTAAATCTTGTGTTGTGCGTGATTTTTTATTTCGTTTTATTTGTTGATTTTATTGTATCTCATTTTTTCTATGAAGAAGAAGATAAATTGATCTTAACAAATGGTATCAGAGCAAGGTTTGGTTGGAGTGAGAGCAATGGCAGCAACAACAACGGTGGAGAAACCTACATGGGTTAGTGTTGAAAAATTTAACGGCAAGAACTTCATTTTCTGAAAGATGCAAATAGAAGATTATCTCTAATAGAAGAATCTCTATCAACCCTTTGGAGGAAAGAGACAAAAGCCGACGATGATGACAGATGCAGATTGAGAAATTCTAGATCACAAAGCCTTATATACAATTCGTCTTTCATTATCTTCGCCAATAGTTTTTAATATTTCTAATGAGAAAACCATAGAAGATTTGATGTCAGCTCTTTGTCGAATGTATGAAAAATCATCGGCTTCCAACAAAATGTTTTTGATGAAGAGATTGTTTAATATGAAAATGGGAATGCGAAACTGTGATTGAACACTGGAATGAGTTTAATACAATCACTAGCCAATTAACCTTGGTTGGGATCAATTTTGATAGTGAGGTTAGGGCCTTGTTGATTATCTCATCTTTACCAGATAGTTAGGATGGTTTGGTAATGGTTGTTAGTAATTCCTTAGGTTTTAGTCCCATGAAGTATGAAAACGTGGTAAATGTGATTCTTAATGATAAAGTTTGCAAAAAATACATATCCTCAAGATGAACTTCAGGCAGTGAATTGAATATGAAAGTAAGAGAAAGAACAATTGACATGAATTAGGATTGTGGCAGATCTATGTCAAGAGGTAAATCAAGATCTAAAAAACCTAGGGTGGAATGTTGGAATTATGGGAAGAAGTGACACTTGAAAAAGAATTGTAAGGCTCCAAAGAAAAACATGTATGGTACTAACAACAAGGACAATGAGGCTTCCACAAATATTGTCAAAGAAGTTAAAGATGCATTAGTTTTAGCTTTAGATAGCAAATTAGTCATTGGTGATTGACTTAAGAGCGACCTTCTATGTTACATCTAACAAAAAACGTCTCAAGAACTATATGCAGATGACCTTGGTAAGGTGTTTCTAGGAGATAATAAACTCTACAATATAGTAGGTAAGGGATATGTTTTGATTAGTCTAACAGATGGGGGTATACATGGACGTTGAATGATGTGCATCATGTACCTTGTTTGAAAAGAAATTTGATTTTAGTAAGTCAACTCACAAGTTCAGGTTACAACATGGTTTTCACAGGAGATTCATTGAAAATCACAAAGGGTACCTTAGTTGTAGCTCATTAAAAAAAAAGAACACTCTACCTGACAGAAAATACATCTACATCTATTTCAATTACAGCTAAGGATATAGATTCAGATATCTGGAATTGTAGGATGGGACACTTGAGCGAAAAGGGAATAAAGATTCTCTACTTAAAAGGGAACATGAAGTTTTGCAAAGATTGGGTTTATGGAAAACAGAAGAAAATCAGTTTCACTAATGGTGCAAGGGCAATTAAGCAGGAGCTATTAAAATTGGTTCACACTGATTTATGGGGACTAACTCAAGTACATTTTATTTGTGACTCACATTATTTTGTTACCTTTATTGATGATTCAACTAGAAAATTGTAGGTTTATTTTCTTAAACATAAATCTAACGTATTTGAAACGTTTAAGAAGTGGAGAGTTATTGTTGAGAATGAAATAGGTTGTAAAATCAAGTGCCTCAGATCGGACAATGAAAGTGGATGTTGTATCAAAGATTTAAAAATCATTGTGTAGAGAATGGGATTAGGAGAGAAAAAATAGTCTTCAATACACTACAATAGAATTGGTATGACAGAGTGAATGAATCGGACTATTGTAGAAAGGCCAGGAGCATGAGAATACATATAGATTTGCCTAAGCAATTTTAGGCGGATGTTGTTAGCATAACATCATATTTATTGAATCGGGAACCTTCAGTACCTTTGGATGGCGGACTCTCAAAAGAAGCATGGACATGAAAATAAATAAATCTTGAACACCTAAGAATGTTTGGTTGTCACTTATGTATATGTTGATACAGATTAGTGGGACAAACTAGATCCAAAATCCAAAATATGTATTTTTATTAGATACACATTAGAAGAATTTGGCTACCGATGTTAGGATGATAAAAACTGGAAAGTCATAAAAAGCAGAAACATTGTATTCAATGAGAAAGTCTTGTATAAGGATAAAGCTACTATTTCAAGCAAATAGAGTTTGAGGAGATTTCTAATGATGATGTGCATGTTGTGAATCATAATAAAGCACTAAATACAAAAGGACATGGGGATTAACAAATACAGTCGTAAACATTACTTTAGAAGTAAGACGGTCATCTAAGACACCTAAACCAGCACAACAATATTCTTTTTCTCTATATTATTTGTTGTTAACAAATGGTGATGAGCCAAAATGCTATGAAGACACATTGGAGGTTGATTCTCGGATTGAGTAGGAGCATGCAATGGATGAGGAGATGAAGTCTATAATATCTAATTAGACATAGAACTTAGTTCCACTACTAGATGGAAAAAAAATGCACTGAGCAACAAATGGGTTTTCAGGTTAAAAGATGAGAATGATGGGACTAAAAGATATAAAGTCAAGTTAGTGGTTAAAGGATGTCAACAAAAAAGATGAATGAACTATTTTGAATTATTTTCTCCAGTTGTGAAAATAAAAACTATCAGAGCAATGTTGAACACAGTGGCAACAAAAGATTTATATCTTGAGCAGTTTGATATAAAAATTGCATTCCCCCATGGTGATTTAGATGGGGAAATCTACATAGAGCAATCAGAAGGCTACACTACTGAAGGGAATGAGAAAATGATGTATAAAGTAAAAATGAGCTTATACGAGTTGAAGCAAGTACCAAGGCATTGGTATTTGAAATTTGATAGCTTTATAACAATAAATGGCTTTAGGAGATGTCATGCAGACCATTATTGCTACATCAAGAGGTATGACAACAGTTACATCATATTTCTTTTATATGTTAATGATATGTTTGTTGCAGGATCAAGCATGCATGAGATAAATAATCTTAAGGATATATTGTCAAGGGAGTTCGAGATGAAGAACTTGGGTGCAGCTAAGCAGATTTTTGGTATGAAAATCATAAGAGACAAGAAGAACAATGTATTGAGGTTGTCTTGAAAGGACTACATTAAAAAAGTTCTAAAAAGGTTCAACATACAAAATGTCAAGTCAATCAGTACCCTATTAGCTGGGCATTTTAAACTCTCCAATGAACATTCTCCTAAATCCGGAGAGGACACAGATTATATGTCCAAGGTACCATATGCATCAATAGTAGCCAGCTTAATGTATGCTATGGTTAGCATGAGGCCAAACATTGCCCATTTAGTAGGAGTTGTTAGCAAGTTTCTAAGTAAACCAGGAAATATGCATTGAGATGCTATGAAGTGGATTCTAAGGTACTTAAGAGAAAGTTGCATTGATTTTTGGAGGGTCTGGACTTAACCGATAAGGTTATGTGGATTAAGATTTGTTCGGAGATTTTGACAAATGAAGAAGCATTATGGAGTATGTCTTCACCTTAGGTTCTACAGGTATTAGTTAGGTGTTACAATTGCAAAAGATAGTGACACTTTCAAGTACTAAAAAGGAATATATTGCTACCACGAAGGCAAATAAGGAAATGGTTTGATTGCAAAACTTGATTAAAGAGTTAGGAAATAAACATGAGAACAACAAGTTACATAATAACAGTCAAAGTGTTATTCATCTTGCAAAGAATTCAGCATTCCATGCAAGAACTAAACACATTGACAAGAGGCATCACTTCATACATTCGTTTATGAAAGAAAAGGTGTTGAGATTGGAAAAGATCCATACAGATGACAATCCTACAAATATATTCACTAAGGCAGTTATAGGAGTGAAACTAGAGCTATGTAAAGCTTCAATTGGTCTCCAAATGTGAAGATGAAGGAGTTGAGTTGTAAGATATAGGAATCACATCAAAGAAAGAATGGTGTTCACAAACATTATAGACAGGATATCAAACTTCAAGTGGGAAATTGTAATGTTTGAAGTTTGATTTAGGTTATCATCTGGAATTGAACCCAAAATCTAACCCAAATACAACTCAAAGAAAACCCAAATACAAAAATTCACCGAAAAAATTTTGTAACCCGATTTTCATTCTATGTATCAAATCGGATCCGAACTTTATCTGCATATATATTAGGGTTTTGAGGGTATTTATATGTTTCATTCTAGGGTTGTGTGCAAGGAGGGAGGGATTCTAAAATTGTAAATCATCTTTGACAAAGTTTTCTAGATAGTAAAAGTTTTTTCTATGATTCCGTGATTTCTGATTGAATTTTGTTTGTAGATTTTATTGTATCCCATTTCTTCTGCGAAGAAGAAGGTAAAATGATCCTAACATATATATGGGTGTAAATAAATTGAATATGAACCGAATAGTAGCATATCCATATTCGATTCATTATAATTGGATATTGTTTAAACAAAAGAACATTTAGTCTATTCACTAGTATCCATTAAGTTAGTTGAATATGGGATATAAATACTCAATTACAAAAATTTATAAAGTTAGGTTAATATTTGTATCCATTTAAGTT
>JAOXJP010227586.1:0-11275 GCA_025762735.1 Platanus orientalis | reverse complement strand
ATGGAAGCCTCTGGAGAAGTGAGTAGAAATGTCGGGAGAATCGAGTGAGTAGTGATCCAAGAAACAATATTGTACGTTATAATGTAAATGCTATGTTGTTGGCATTGACTAAAATATTATCTATGAGATTAGAAATGTCTTTTGAGGTTTGTCACTTACATAGTATAGTTTTTAGGTTTTTTGGTACTTCATTAAATTGTTCATTTTATTGTATTGAAGTTGAAATTATTGATTGTAACTTATTGCTATTTAGTTTATTATTGTATATGACAAGTTATAACTATGGAAGGATGTTCAAAAATCAAAACATTTCAAGAGAAGTGATGCTTTAAGAAGAAAAATGTTGAGCATCCAAAAGACAACACATACATAAAATAAGTGTGGCTGCGATGAGGATGTTGAGATGGATGACTGGCAAAACTAGAAAGGATAGAACTATAAATGAATCCATTAACGGAAGCTTGGGCCTAGCACCAATACATGATAAGATGAGAGAATGTCAACTGAGATGCTTAGTTCATGTGTTATCGAAGACCAACCACTATGCCATGAGGAGTGAGATGGTGCAAGTTGAAAGCATTAAAAAGACGAGAAGGCCAAAATTGACTTGGGTTGATGTAATGATGAAAGACAATGTTGATTGTAATTTAATGGCAGATATGGCCCTAGATAGTGTGGAATAGCATAACAGGATTTGTGTAGCCAACCCAAGTAATTAGGTGATGCAGGATAGCCTTCAGAAAGCTCTAATTCCTGCAGGTAATGGGCCCAATCTAGGCTAGAAGTAGCCTCAATAAACCCTCAACAAGGCCACACGTGTAGGCATTTTAGAACCACTATGAATCTCCTAAAATCAGGTGTCAGATTCACACGACAGATCACTGTAAATCAGTCTGATCAACCAAATTAAAACTAGGGATGCAAACAGACTGAATATAGATTGGATATAGGCTTACCCATATCCGGCAGATATTTTTATAATCGCACAGATATTTAGCCGGATCCAATAACTGATGTTTTTTTAATAAAAAAAATTAATGGATCAAATATCTATTGATCCGGATTTGCTTTAGAAGGATCGGATGTGGACCGAATGCAAATTTTAAACCGAATAATTTGCAGCCCTAATTAAAATCCCAGTAAGACTTGTCTGATTAAGGTTAAATTTGCATACAAGTAGTGCTAAGGGTGCACTAAATACCCACAAAATTGTAGATCAATCCGATCAGTATGGTTCCTTCAAACTGATAAGATGCAGGTGCTGGTTTCAGAAATCCAGCACAGCAAAATACAACTCAAAACTTCAGTAAACAGCACCATAGAATTCAGATTTGAAGAACCGAATGGATACTTATTAGCTAGGGCTTGTTAATGACTGAAACTTGATCAATCAACAGTTGGTAATAATCCACAACCAACAGTCCAACACTTGATTGAAGATCAAACACATAAAGAAGAAAACAAGAAGTTGAGAAAGTAACAGAATAGCCTCAAGCTATTTAACCTCCCATAACCCAACATAGGAGTAAAAGAAGACAAGTTTCTTTCAAAAAAGAAAACTAATCTTTAATTTCAATCACCATAAAAAACGTTGGGAGCTTGGCTCCTTTAAATAGATTACAATGTTTGGTAGTATAGAAACTACCCTTTCAAAGAAATAGAAACTAACTTCCAAGACGAACTTCTAAATCTTAGTCTTTTCAAAAATATTTAATATTTTATCTCCTCCCGCTCTATCTTATAAACCAAAGATTTACTCAAATTAGAAACTAAATAAACCAATTGCTAAGACATCCTAAAACATATCAAATAAAACTTACTAAAAACTCTATTCGTGTCACATACTGATATCCCTTAGTAAGTTGGGCATAACTTTCCCAAATCACCTTGGATTTGTGCCATCATGGTCTCTTTTGAAAGATAACTGAAATATTGAATAACCTTTCTAAAGACATGAAAATCTAGCTAAAAGGGCAAGGAAATTTTGGGTTAAAAGCAAGTTACGGGATTACAACTTAAAATAAATATAACCTAATACACCTAAAAAAACATAACTCTAAGTAGACTCCATTCAATCATCCATGATCATCTAGCGTCTTCTTATTCTTCATGGTTGCTCCTGCATCATTAGGACAAGGCTTTGGTGATAAGTAAACAAAATATATTCCATAAAGAGAAGAATCCATATCATCTAGTACAAGCTAAAAAATAAACATAAAAAGAAGAAAGCAACCACTACCATGGCCAGAACATTGATCCTACTCTAAAGACCATAAATACCAATAATCTTGTCCCAATCATCGACAAATAAGTTTCTACTTAATGAAACATAATTCTTACAATGGTGAGCCCAAAAGAAAACAAAGTCTTTGGCCTTTAAGAACACATTCAAACTTGGTCCAGTGCAATTATTGAACACCTAATTGACTCTCTTAGGCCAAATAGCCCAAACCACTGCCACAGGAGCCAACATACATAAATAATATTTTCCCAACTTTAGAAGGCTTAAAGATCTCTACCCATAAAAGAGATTTCCCAGATATCAAGGAGTTAGCCTGTATGACCCAAATGATCTCAACACTGCTTGCATGTGTAAGACTGTAAGTGTGACACAAAGTTTCAATTATCCTTCTTTTTTTTTCTTTCTTTTTTTTTGAGAAAGGTGCATTTTTATTCAAAAGAAAAACAAAAAAGGAATACAACACAATTCAGATAGAAACAAACTAAGACCAATAGGAAACCACAAAGTAAGACAATGCCACTCCAATTCATCGAACTCCTTCAAAATAGAAGCCCACTCCAAGAGGAACTCAAAAACCTGAACATAAGCCTTATCAAGCGAGATCTCATTCTCAAAGATTTGGTTATTCTGATCCTTCCAAATTGCCCAATAGGTAGCGCCCAGAAGAAGTTGCCAAATAATCTTAGGAATATCCCCCAACTCTTTCATCCACCATCTGCCAACAAGATCCTTGAAGCTGAGAGAAAATACCCACGAGATGTTTAGACTTTAGATGTGCTTTAAAGAAGTTCCAAATTTTTCTAACCGTAGCAATGGATGAAAGGTGATCAACCAACTCCTCACACAAGCATAGACTACATCTATTTGCCGAATTCCAACCTCTACTCTTCAAATGGTCTAGGGTAAGAATTTTGTCCAAAATCGAAGTCTACATAAAGAACTTAACCTTGGAAGGAATGCCAAGAGTCCAGATGCCCTTACATCAAAAATCCAACTGAGGAACAATAGCCATCCCATTGTTGGAAGATTTACTAGTAAGCTCCCACACCTAATAATCCCATTCCCCTAGGGTGGTCCTAAACTCCTTTAGCCAAGTTAACAAATGAAGCCATTGCTCCCATTCACAATCATTTAAATTCCTTCTCAGATTAATATTCCACAGTCCCTCCCCTCTTGGATCAAAATTATAAGCCACCAAATCCTCTTTATTTGAAGAGATCTGGAAAATGCTTCTGAATTCATATTTAAAGGGAATGTTGTTGCACGAAGAATATTCCCAGAATTAAATATCCTCCCCTGAACTCAATTGCATCCTAATAAACCGTTGAACTGCTCCTTGCCGTTGAGGATGGCCTTCCAAAGATTCGTCCCATAGGACCCCTAACCTTCGTAGAATCCCACACCGAATTATACACCCATAATTGGACACAATCACTTTCCTCCACAAACTGTATCTCTCCACACCAATCCTTTACAACCATTTTCCAAGCAAGGCTTGTTCTACACTCTCAAACTTCTTATGTCAAGGCCCCCATTATTCTTAGCACGACACACCGACTTCCAATCCATGAGGTGATATTTCCAACCATCCTCCACATCATCCCAAAGAAAGTTCCTGAAACAGGTCCCAATCTGATTAGCCACCGAAATCAGGATTGTAAACAAGGAAAAGTAATAGATGGAGATGTACGCCAAAGAACTTTCAATGAGAATCAATCTACCACCTTTAGATAAAAGGGGCCTTCCAAGTTAAGACGACCTTAAATTCAATCCAAAACCGAGTTCCATTCACTTTTAATTTAAATTTAGCACCCAAAGGGAAAGCCAGGTAAGAAGAAGGTCATGTGCTCAACTTACAAAACATTGGCCACAGCATCAATCATATTCACTTCCCCAACCTGAAAATTTTCGCTTTTGACCAAATTAACCTTAAGGCCTAAGCCGCCTCAAAAACATCATAGGATATGTCGAAGATTAGCCCATTTGCCTACAAAAGCTGAAGATGCGATATGACCATTCCCCCATTACCAACCACAAAACCAAACACATATCCATTCTCCGCCTTTTTCATCATTCCACTCAAGGCTTCCACCACCATAATGAAAAGTAAGGAAGAATGAGGATTCCCCTGAGTTAACCCTCTTGAGATTCTAAAAAACCTTTCGACACCCCCATTGATTAAGATTGAGAAGGTAACCGTTAAAACACAAGATTTCATCCAACTCTCCATTTGTCCCCAAAACCCATCCTACCCAACATGTAATCCAAGAAGATCCAATTAATATGGGTCATAAGCTTTCTCCATATCTAATTTGCAAAGGATATTCCTCCCCCTCTTAACCATACACACTCATTTGCAATCAACACCCCATCTAAGATCTGACACCCAGCCACAAAAGCTCCTTGAGGATCCAAAATAATAGCATCCATAATTATTCTAAGTCTTGAGACCAACACGTTGGAAATAATTTTGTAGACACTACTAAGGAGAATAATATGCCGAAAGTTCTTTATCTCTTCAGCAGCGTTCTTCTTTGGAATTAACACAATGAAGGTGTTGTTAAGATGCAAGTTAAACTGCCCTTCTAGGTGGAATTCCTCAACGACTTTTAGCAAGTCTACTTAGATAATTTTCAACATTTCTGAAGGAACGAAATAGTGAAACCATCTAGCCCAGACACTTTATCCCCTTTCATATCCTTCAAACATTTCAAACTTCTTCCTCTAGAAATGATCTCTCAAACCAATCTCTCTCCTGACAAGGAATCATGTCAAAGTCCAAACCATCCAATCTAGGTCTAAGCGAAATATCCTCTTGGTAAAAAGATTGGAATAGAAACTCAAAATTTCCTCTATGATGAACTCTAGTTCTTAGGTCCAAGTACCATCGATCTCAAGCCAATGGATGTGGTTGTGGGATCTTCTAGCAAAAGCCACTTCTGGGAGAAGTGTGTTTCTATCCCCTTCCTTAAGCCACCGAATCCAAGATCTCTACTTCTAATAAATTTCCTCCTCGATAACTATCAGCTGAAATTCTGCATATGCACCTTATAATTTTTCTCTTCCAAAGAAAGAGTGCTCCTCTTGAAAATCATCTACAGCCTTAATTTGCACAATACAATCATCCTTGAGAGACTTAATGCATAAAAAGTGGCTTTGCTCCATTCTTTCAATTTAACTCTCAGCACTTTCAGCTTGAGAGCAAAGAAGCCACTTGGAGGGCCAAGGAAGACATCCTTTCCCTAATTCCCAGTCCCGCTCAACCACTCCCATAAAATAATTCTACTAAAACCACATCTCTTTGAATCTAAAGGGGGTATGGCCACCTCCGAACCAGCTAGCTTCAAGGAGAATAGGGGTGTGATCTACAGTCAACCTAGGGAGGGCACATTGGATTTTTATTTTTTTTTTATCGATAGGGCACATTGGATCAGACCAAGAAAAGGGTCATCCCAATCATTACAAAATAGGAACCGATCTAATCTGCCCAAAGATAGACAATCCTGGACATTAGACCACGTATATTTAACAACTTTTAACAGTTCATCAATCAATCCCATCTATCAAAAAAAAAACCAGGCTTGGCCATCTTGAAATCTCTTTTTTTTTTTTTTAATGATAAAGAGCACAAGAAACCAAACATGTCACCTAGAAAGTGAGCACAAACAAAGCAAAGGAAAACAAGGGAGAAACAAAACAGCAGCAACATGACAAACAACAAACCAAGAAACTAAAACAACCCACCCCAACCCTGAAAGGAACTAAAACAAAACCTCACACCATATAGAATACCACTCCCCTTCAGAAAACTCCTCCCTAGTCTAGCATCGCCCTTTTTTTCTAGGGTACGGAGCCCCATGTCAGGCAATGTTAATAACATCCAATCCCTAAGGAAAATTTTAAAATGTGCATCTATAAAAATGTCGGGTGTTTGAGCTCATCCTAAAACTTTAACATTTCATGGCATCACAAGTATCTAGAACAAACCATAGATTTGCAGCAAAAAAAGTCACAGTCGTACAATAATCATTTGCTACTTTAAAGAAAAGAACATTATATAAATTTAGATCAATGTCCCTGCAACAGCAAGAAAACATATAGTTTAGGCATATGAATATTTAGCAACCCTATTATGTAATGATTTACTTCGAGATGCTACAGAAATGCAAATATCAACTACAAAAATATATCGGATACCAAAAATAAAAGTATGAGGGATGCATATAAAAAGGTGAAATGAGTCAAAAATAAAAATAAAATAAAATAAAGTGTAATAGTGCAATGGTTTGATAACTAACCTGCCCATAATTTAGGACTCCAGATGATGGACTCAACTCGATGTTCCCAAAGCGCAGTAATTCACCTTTGGCAAAGTTTCCGCCTTTAGAACATTTTGACATGTACATATAATCGGTTGGCACAAGACCGAATCCAAGGTCGTCCCAATTTATATCAGCCAAACTGTTGCTTTAACTAAAATATGTCAATATTTGATAGTCAACAGAAAAGCATAACATCATCAAAGAATTGGAAAATAATATATATACTTAACAGAATTAAAACTTATGTAACTATTTAATTGGTTTCAACAAAACAACCAGTGTCATTCATATGCCCATTGTTCCTTGTATTCCATCACAAAATGCAAACAACGTCAGAATGAAGCAAGGAATGATGAGCTATGATGTTGATTTGTTAGTAACCATCGAAACTTAGGAGTTTTGGTAGCAAAAGAGGTTATCAACTCCACTCACAAAGGGAGCAAAGATTCATCAAGCTAGATTTGGTAAAAGCTTACTCTTAGATGTTTAGCACATAGTTATGAGAGTGAGAAGCAATGTGAAAGCACGAAGTGGGAAGCAAGGCTTAAAAAAACCTTGGGAAACAAGAAGGGAGAAACGGTCAAGTATCTAGAGGGTGAGTAGGAAGCAATTGAGAAGCAGTCGGGAAACAGTAAAGAAGCAACCAAGAAGCAGTCAAGAAGCAAATGAAGATCAATTTTGAAGTAACTTCAAACCATTAGAAAAAGGGAAAAAATTATATATATATATATATATATATAGATTACAAATAGGAAGGAAATAAAATTATCCAAAAAAAGGAAGTAAAAAACAATGAGTTACAATCAATAAGTACAACTACAATACAATAAAGTGATACTATGCAAGTAACAAAGAATCATGGCATATAATTCAATATGCAAACCACTTTTGTTATTAGTATGGTTAGCCATACCTTAGATTTTACCTCACATAAGATTTTTTTGTAGAGCATCTTAGAGTCAGGCTATAGAAGTCCTTGTATAAAAACCATCGGATTTTAATATTTTTTAATGAATTGAAATAAAATAATATAAACAATAAAATCAGTACTAAATCTTTTTTTTTTCTTTCGCTATAAAATAAAATACCAAATCTCATAAAAATTATTTTCTTCAATGCCAATAGTAGAAGTTTTACATTAAAAAAATACAATTTTTCTTCTTGGATCAATTCTCCACACGTTTCTACTTACTTCTCCAGAGGCTCCCACTCACTTCCCCAAATAACTTCATCATGCTTCCCATTACTAGGGGAAGCCAAAATTGGCTTGGCTTCCCAAACAAGCTTCCTACCTCGTACCAAGCTTCCCTGCAACTATGGTTTGGCGACTTCTAACATTGTCTCTACTGATCTCAAATGTCTTACATGTATCTAGTGATGTATTCCGGTATTAACTTTGGCTACAACAAACTACAGAAGAGTACGAATTTTCAGCCACTTTTAGATTAAGAAGCGGAAGCTATCAATTTTATCTTTCTAATGACATGAGGTATGCTTTACTTTAAGGAAACAAAGTGAACACTTGATTACCTTTTCAAAATGTGGATAACAACATTGTATTTACATTGTATGGCCTCACTTAAGCAGATTGATCGACCTAGACAGCTATCTCACCACATCAAGTAGGTAACAGCTGATCACAGCTTCTTAACTATCAATCGTTTATGTAATAAATAGTCATCAAAACAATTTGGCATGTCAACACTACAACCATGAAAGCCCTCTTAGAAGATCGCTCATATCATTGGTTGCTGGTGAGTAAAAGCTTATTATCCTCAAAAATAAAATGGGTTTCATTTGGAGATCAAGAGTTGGGAAAGAACATGTAATAACCAAGAAACAACCTGTTGGAAGCCAGAAAGACCACTAGCACTCCCCACACAAGCAGAATATGTTGATCAAGCAACTTTTCTTAAGCTCCATGATTCATTTTATGTCCATAAATAAGAGCAATATGGAAGCAAAGGGTGAGCTAAGGTAAACCCTATTGGAGCCAACGGCTTAACCAAAGAAAAGTGAAGAAGAAGGGAATAAATAGGGGAGCCCACGGCTACTACCCAAAGAAGGAGGAGGGGATAGGGATATGATGTTGAACAATAGAGGGGATACCAAAATTGATGTAGGGTTGATGGTCAAAATAATGCAAAAACAAGAATATAATTAAAACAGTCCAAAATTGAATCTTAAGACACACCCAATTAGCAATAATTGTTGAGAGTAGAAAGAAAGAAAAAAAAGAATCAACTAGAGGAAGAAAGAAGAGATCAGATAAAAAGAGGGGAGAAAAAGAGAAAGAAAGAACTCATAGGGGTAATTCTATAATTTCATGACAAACCCATGAAATTACCAAAATACCCCTACTTGTAGGTTAAAAAGTTCCAAAAATCTGCAGGGTGTTAGATGAGTCTTAGAGGAATTCCCATACAAAATTTTATCAAATTCTAATTAGTTTTGGTATAGAAAATTAATAAAATCAGACCTGTTGTATTTCCTCTTCATGGTAGCCCAATTGAAAGAACAAGGAGAGATAAATGAAGGAAAAAGAAAATAGGATGGGGAGGAGATGAGATTTGGAGAAGAAAAGAAGAGGAAATGATAAAAGAAATGTATAAGAGGAAGAAGGATAGGAAGGAAGCCAATGCTTCAATCCTAGAAGAGGGGGATAGGATGAGATACAACACCCAATTGGGAAAACCCAAATTCAAAATTTTAAGTCATTCATTATCTACCAATACAAAAATGTGCAACCCTTTATACAGGCTCAAAACACTAAGAAAATAGCAAGAACTAAAATTGAAAGCCTTAAATTAATTAGCCTACTTAATACCTAAAATTTCCCTAAGCCTAAAACTACTAAAACATTGACTTTCTAAGAACAAAAGCTGCCAAAATTAAAGTCTTTCAAAGAATTTCATCCAACACTCCAAAAGGCCCCACTTTGACTTGTTGACTCACTAAAAATACTATAATACCCTTGGCAACAATGCCTTAATACAAAAATACCCTTGGGCTAAAAAAAACCCAAATTACCCATGGCACAAAAGGCCTTATTACAAGATTACCTAGCCCTAAAACATTTAAACTAACCTATTTTGTGGCATCATCTCGAACTTGAATCTCTTGTAGATTGGCTCAAACAGCTTCACAATGTCTACATCATTCTCCTAGGGTGAGGAGAAATACATCCTTGAATTGAAGAGCCACCAATCTCAATTGCAGACCCTTGTAAAGATTTTCTTTGGAGTTTGCAATAGAGGTGGCAAGTGTGGTTGAGAACATAGTGTGGATGCCTTATATGGCCCAACTTGCTTCGGCTACTTCCTTGTCTTGGATTGCTTCTTGGAGTTGGATCCCTTTCGGGTCTAGATCAAATTGGGATCTCCTCACATCTTAGCAATGCGTTGGTTTTGGACTTGACCTTAACTTCTGGTTTGGAATTAGAAGTTGAAGATCCTGTGTTCTAGTCTTTAGAAGTTGCAAGAGGTTTGATATGAGCCTTTTCTTGTGGAGTAATTTCTTTTGTAGAAGAGACTATTGAGGCAGTATCTTCATCAAATATCGTACACCAAACTCGAAAAATTGCATGAAACATATCTCTTGGTCATAGCTAGCACAACTCTCCTTGATCCACTGTTTCCAAACACGATCCCATGCCCTTTTAATGGACTGATATTGCATTAAAGATCATCTTTATAGGCTCCACATCCATATTGAATATAGTTACCATCATCACAATAACGACAAAAACACTAATCTTCCTCATCCTTTAGGATCTTTTAATTACACTTGGAAAAATCAGATTCACATCATACTTGTCACTGATTAGAACTTTAAACAACTTCCTAGATGGGAGTTCAAACTTCGAACTTAGTTCTAACCTCAATCATTCTCATGACTTCAGCTAGATATAACTAACTAAGAAACCTGGCTTTGATACCAAAATTGAAATAGAACAATAGAGGGGATACCAAATTTGATGTAGGGTCGATGATCAAAATAATGCGGAAGCAAGAATGTAATTAAAACAGTCCAAAATTGAATCTTAACACACCCAATTTGAGAATATAAGAAAAGAATCGCATAGAGGATGAAAGAAGACTTTAGATAAAAATAAATAAATAAAAAAGGGGGGAAGAAATAAGAAAGAAAGAACCTAAAAGGGTAATTCTGTAATTTCAAGCCAAACCCACAAAATTACCAAAATATCCTTGGTCGTGCATTAGAAAATTCTTAAAATTTATAGGGTGTTAGATGAGTCTTAAAGGTATTCTCATACAAAATTTCATCAAATTCTTATAAGTTTTGGTATAGAAAATTAATAAAACTCAGACTTGTTGTATTTCTTTAATGGAATTTCAGCAACTCAACCCTTGATGGCATTGATAGCAACACCTCCAAAAATCCAACAACAAATCCTATTTATAGTAAGCCCAATTGAAAGAATAAAGAGGGATAAATGAAGGAAGAAGAAAATAGGAGAGGGAGGAGATGAGATTAGGAGAAAAGAAGATGATAGGATAGAAGTAGCATAAGAGGAAAGAGAATAGGAGGGGAGCCAATGCTTCAACCCTAAAAGAAAGGGATAGGATGGGATAGGAAAACCCAAATTCAGAATTTTAAGTCATATTCATTGTCTACCAATACAAAGATGTACAGCCCATTACATAGGCTCAAAACATTAAGAAAATAGCAAGAACTAAAATAGAAAGCC
>JAOXJP010227585.1:0-11275 GCA_025762735.1 Platanus orientalis | reverse complement strand
TTAACGTGCTGGTCAAGTGAGTGCATTAAGTGAGAGGTGTGAGTGAAGTGAGTGCTCTAAGTAAACTGTGTGTGCTACTGTGTCCTCAAGTAAGGAGTGTATATATGTTTGTCTTAGTCCTTGAGTTGGTCAAGTTTTAAAAGTGTTGTTATTTCTTTTGAAATAAAATAAATATTTTTTTTAAGAGAGAGAGTGCCTCATTTTTCTACAACAACTATTTGTGACCTCCTTCATTGCAAAAGTTTAGAAATTTTGGTTTGTTCTTCCTTGCTCTTAGAATAAGTGATGATGCTTCTTCTATCCTCAAACAATGGTTATTCTAGAAAGCAAAAGTTCTGCTCTGACATTTGCATGTCCCCTTGTCCCCACATCACAAGTTGACATATATATATATATATTTGGTGCCTGTTTTTACGTAAATACTTTTGTTATGATACGATCCATTTACACCCCTGCGTTTTTTAATACCTACATTTTCAATTCAAGACTGTTTTTACGGTTTTAACCCTATACACCCCACCTATTGTCTGTGGGGACACAAGGGGATAGAAAATTGGGAGCAAACATTTGCTCCCTTTCCTAGTGGATTTTAGCTTTCATTGCTGGCCAAAAAAATTTTAAAAACAAAAAAACAGAAAACTATAGAGCACATAGAAACATTTACTATCACAATTGAAAAGAATGTCACAAAATTGTATTCAATAATGTAGCTCATAATCTCAATAAAATTCTGTATTTCTCGTGCATGTTGAAAATGGAAGGTTTTACAAATCGGTTTTCAAGTTTTGTTTTCAAAATTAGTTGTTTTGACAAAAGTCCCACATCGGCTAGACAGAAAAAGTGTTGCAAAGTATAAGTTATCCCTCACACCACACTTCGAATATTTTAAGTTCACTATCTCTCTTAGTTGCTAAGGTGTAGTAGATGCATCTTGCGCACATGCGTCTGGACCAGAGTTTGAGCACAAGGACTCTTGAAACACACATGTGCATCATCAGAATTGCTTAACTGGTCACAATGTTCAAAATTAGTGCATCCCGACAGAGATGTATTGTGAGGAAAATGGACCTCAACCTTAGATGTACCGCGATGATGTGTTCATCACAAGGAATGTAGACACCACAATGGAAATAGAATGCGATGATGTACACACCGTGAGGAATGTGGACAACAATCAAAGGGTACCACGATGGTGGTTGCATCGTGGTTAAGGCCCGTCAAAGATCGGGTACCGCGAGCATAACTTGCATCGCGAGTGGAGCCTGTTACGGCCCAACATCACGAGCAAAGCCTGTCATGGCCCAGTATCGCAAACAAACTTAGACCACAATGAAGCTGATTCGCAGAAAGATTAGGCTTGCTCACAATAGGCCTAGAATGGACATGATCAATAGTAGTCCATGTCGTTAGTTGGCTCGCAATTAGAAGTCCATGCTACTCAAAATGATGTCCATCATAAAGTAGAAATGTTAAGAGGTTTGGTGAGATTAGTTGGAGCCCATCATTACTATATAAACCTAACCAATGGGCTTGAAAACCCACTTGCAGACTAAAGCATTCGTGGGTTACAAAATAGAAAAGGAAGAGAAAAAAATGAGAAGAAGGCTCCAATAGAAATCATTTCTCTCTCTTTTATTTTCCTTGTTAGATGTGTTGCAAAACACAAGACCCTATACAGCATGTGAATTAACACCTCCCTTAAAAGAGTTCTTGCTTGCATCTTTGGTTGAAAAATCACCTTAATCCAAGTGTGTTTACCTTGAGGCCTTAGTGTCATTTGCACCTATTTGTACAAAATTCATTTGTTGCAAGATCATTTTTCTTGAACCGTTCTAGTGTTACCCAAAAAATAGGCAACACTATATTTGGATAAATCAGGATGTGGTCCAGTTCGAGCATATCCAGTTTAGTATTTATTTCTCAAATTCTTCAATTGCATGCCTATCAACAGTAGCAAATCCAACTCCCATTCATCTTTTGTTTTCTTTTAAGACTGGTAGAAACCATTTTGCTCCTTCTTTTACAACTCTTGGAATTTGAAAAAAAAATTCACCTTTTTATTTTATTTTTGAATTCTTTAAAAATAGATTAAAAAAAGGATTTGGTCTGTCCCCTTAACAAACACCTAAGGTCCGTCCATATGTAGCGGCAAACATCCACATATGGGGAGAACCTTAGGCGTTCCTTAAGGGGGCATACCAAATCTGCGGAGGTTGATCGATACGGGTAGATGATTACTTGGTTCAAAGTGTCTTTAACCCATTGACAGTTGTAAAGGAGAGAGACAGACAACTTTTTAGCCCATTTGTCTGATCAATCGGGTACAAATGTGGCCCATACAAGACCAAACGTCCACACCAAGGCCATTGATTCGCCAACTGGAAGTTATTCATCATCGTACGGTTGGGTGGTTGATGTTAGCTGTCTGTGCTCCTAGTCTTGACTCTGGTCTGGGGGCGTGGCGCATACGATTTCATCCCGTGCCACGTAATAATGGTTAAAACTAGAGTAATCAGTTGGTGAGTTGCCTGTAGATGTGTAAATGGCCTTCAACCGGAACCCTTCAATTAAGGGACCCAACCAAGAGGATCTCCGAGCCCAAAACCCATCAAACTCATCTATTAACCCTAGCCTTCCATTTTCCGTCCAAGAAATTGGACATTTTCTGAACCAACGGCCAATTCAATGTTACTGAATATGATTGTTTGGGTCATTTAGTTTGGCTGATTTTGGGGTAGCAGATGAACCTACGTGGGAACATCCACAAGTTATTTGCCTTGGCAAAAAGAATAGATTGCTTCTTCTGAGAGGGATTTTGTTTTTTTTTTTTCAATGGCCTATTTTTTTGCCTCAAAATTAATTGTGTCACTCGGCTAGGGGTGGCAAATCTTGACCCAGCCCAAACCTGTCGGGTTACTCTCCTTTGGTTTGGGTTCATATATCCTAACCTTATCATGAAACATGCTAGGCTAGGTTGGTTCTTCTCAATGTGTTGTGCGGAAGCGTAGATTTAGATTCGTAAGTAACAAAAATATTGATATAACGTATTTTCAGGATTCATGTTTTATGGTTTGAGTAATTTTTTAAAATCGGTTTTCAACCTGATGCCACCCTCGTCTTTTATCCAGGTTTGGGACCGGCAATGTCTGAAGATACAAACATTGATGGAGTTTCGTACGTAACAAAAATAGAAGAAAAAATTAATGCATAGAGCAAACACACAAAGAAGAAGACAATTTATTGTGGTACAGCTTGAAACCTACATCTACATGCGAAAATAGCAAGAGGGATAAGAAAGAAAAAAAAAAAAACAATAAATTATATGAACAATGTGGCGGCTGCCTTCACTTCTAAAACCTCTTTGTTTTATTCCAAGAGAAGAAGCCCTTAAAATACCCACTAAACAACTCTAATCAAACCCTACGTTGCAAGTGGGAAGGCTTTCCAAAAAACACCATTTACCAAAGCCATCATGCATGGTTTAGCAGTTTTGTGAATTCACAACACGGCTCTCATCGTGAGAACCGTATGAATTAGAGATAACCACTCAACAAATCTCCACTTTGGCTTTAATTCTATCAAGATTACATAGTACAGGAAACTTTATTCTCATCTTCTCCATACAACCCTAAAGGGAAACTCTAAATGCTACGAACACATATATCTTTGACAAGACATAGAACCTGTGACATGTGCACCACACTTCACCTTGACTCACATTCTGGAACCATCTTATAGAAAACTTGCATTTGTCCTTCTTAGTGAACTTTATGCCCTATTACCTAGAACGCATCTCCACTTTGAACATGAATCATATTTTGTTTGCTATTACTACAAATAACCATTAGCCTTGAAGAATCACCTCTATCCATACAATCAAATCAATTCAATATTAACACCATCTGACTCGATCATAACACGGCCAATGCACATGTATAGCTACCCTGAGTCAACTCCAAAGAGCAACTTCAATCCGTTCTGTCAAACCGCATGAACTATTTCAGTATCGTCTATCACCTGAAAACATGTAACACTTGTCTTTGGCCCAGCTACGAAAGAGATCTTATACAAGCGCTTGTTATTATGTGCATCATGTTTCTAATTATCCATCGAGGTCATAGGAACACCATCAATCACCGTATTCCCCATTAGATGATACAAGTCATCACCACATTTTTCTCCATTTATCAGGACCAAACAACCACTTGTGATTTTTGTTACTCTACTTGTAACCCTTGGAATTCAACCGGCTTAGGGATATTAAATTTCTTTGCATCTTTGGGACATATGTCACACCACCCAAAGTATGAACCATTTCATCTAGCATCTTCATCTTTATCATCCCAACGCTTGTGACATCACAAGTAAATCCGTCACCTAAAGAAACAAAACATGTTTTCTTCTCTTGGAATATATCAAAATATTCTTTCTTTGAGCATATAGAATAGGACAACATAAATCTAATATCCATTCATCATGATAAAATGTATTCATACCTTTAGAGACTATGAGAACATCTTCAATGTACTCATCATGTTCTTTTGCCAATGTTGTACTAAGACTATCACATTTCTTTTTGTTAGCATGCTTTGGACAATCCATCTTCATGTGGCTACATTCTTTGTAAAGAAAACATTGCACATTGTCTTTCCTCTAAACTTGGATCTAAACTAACATTTATCACTTGCAGAAAACAGACTTTCTACCTACTCTTCACCCTCTTCTCTAAATACCTTCTTCCTCAATTCCCTAAAATGCAAAGACATCTTAACATCCTCTATGAAAATAGTATCTTTTTCATAAAGTAAGGTCATAACAAAGTATTCATATGATGCAGGTAAAGAGCACAAAACAATGATAGTTTAATCTTCATCATCAATCTTAATATTAATGTTTTATAAATCCGTAATGATTTTAGTGAATTCGTCTAGATGGGTTTTCAAAGACATATATTCTCTTATTCTCAATGTGTAGAAGCGTTGTTTCAAATACAACTTTTTCGTAAGAGACTTGATCATGTACAAGCTCTCCAACTTGAGTCACAACCCATTTGCAGACACTTCATCTATAACTTCTCGCAACACCTCATCGGTTAAGCATAATTGAATCCTGTTAAGTTCCTTGAAGTCAAGTTTCTCCCTGTCGTCTTCCGACATCGTCATAGAAAGTTTTTTCTTTTTCACCAAATCTTTGTACAGTCTTTGTTGAACCAACAACATGCATCTTCACACACCATAAACTGAAGTTGTTATGCCTATCAAATTTTTCTACTTCATACTTTGGCGTCATATCGAAAAAATCTCAATAGCAACCTAGGGCTCTGACACCAATTTATTGTGTTTTGCAACAAATATTACAATACAAATAACAAGAAAAATAAATAAAATAAGATCAAAGCAAAGAAAAAATAAGAGACACTAAGATTTATGTGGTTCGGCAATGTGCCTACATCCACGAGAGAGGATTAAACATTTTTTCACTATGAGAATATAAATTCGTATAAAAAAATGTGATTTTTGCAACCTGAAAACCCACGCCATTTTTCCTTGTACCTCTCTCCCCTCCTCTCAAAGAAAACCCCAGAGAAAAACCGTTTAGCTGCCTTTCTCTCGCTCTCTCTTTTTCTTTTCTTTTTATATTAAGGTTTTAACCATTTCTAGTCATCAAGAATCCCTAAGAGAAAAGGAGTCTTTAACTCCACTTTATATCTCCACCATTAGATCTCTTAAAATCCAATGGCTAGAGAATAAAGCCAAAACCCAGCACAATGCAAACCTAAACCACCTCACTAGGAGCCCAACCAACCCGGTATTTTCACTAAGAACCTAGCTAGCATATTGTTGTCACCAAAATTCTATTGTACAGGTGTAAGAGTTGATTCCATTTGGTGGTTGATTAGACGACCGGTTGAACCTGTTTCTTTGTTCTCTTTTTCTGATTCGGACACCTGGGTCTTAGGAGTGTCAGGAAATTGTGCCGCATGCCACTGGCATACTTGATATAACCAATTTCCAACCAACACACTGGTATTTTCTTGATTGGGACTGAGCATTTCCTGACCTAAATAGAACTGCGACTCAGTCCACTTCCCGGCTATGTACACATCTTTAAAGTGCAAAATATGTTACAAATCTGCTTATATTTTAAACTACTAATGGCATCAACATGTTTCAGTTGGAATCATCCCCTAATTAAATTGATATTAATGAGATTTAACAGAAAATTCAAAAGGAAATGTTCATCTATCCATCGGGAAAATGGTAGGCAGTCGCAATCGCTCAGTATACTGACAGTCCAGAAAGAAGATTAACTCAAGGCATAAAATGTTCTCATGCCTAGAGGGAGAAAGCCAAGACATAGGATTAGGTGATTCTGAGAGCCATCCATTGAATCAATGTCAATGCCTTCTACTCGTGACTCACATGGCTCTCTTTATTAATGGGGCTGAGAATCTAATAACTCAAGTCATCCAGCCACAATGAAATGCTTCATGTCATCCACACAGCTGTAATGGATCCAATGTAATCTTTCCTGGACACATCACATATTTTTACTCTCTCTCATATATTTAATGAGTTTGTGGGTCTCACTACACCATGTGCATTTCGCTTTCTTGCTCATGTTCCTTTGTCTATAATTTGACCCACCACCACCAACCATCCTCTCAATGTGATTCCACCACCATAAAAGCACCAAAAACTGTTCTAGTCCTTTAAACGTTCCCCCACAGAGATGCACAATCACACGCCCAATAAAACCAAAAGAGACCGTCATTTCCAAAAGCAAAGCTCACCCACCAAGGGCCCCTTTTTTCCACATGATTCCAACTTACCCAGCTAGCACCTAACTTTTTCTTGTTCCTCTCCATCCCTATCCCACCACAACCACAATAACAATTACTCCAAGCCTTAGCTCCTCCACCTACCCTTTCATGCTACCACCTAATAATTTCCTTCTTAAATATCCTTCTCCTCTTTCTTTGCTTACATGGTCATATGGGTTCCCACGATTGGCCTAGGGCTGAGCCATTAGCTCATGGGTTCAACCCTTATCTTCACTTATAATAAAAAGCTGATCTTGAGTGCAACTATTCAAATTTTAGCCCAATCAAACCAAGAAGATACACTAGGTGGTGTCTTGCCAATACAAGAGGGGAAGAGTGTCAAGTAGATTCCAATCAGACGATAACAAACGGCCATCTCACATGAGGGTCCCTTGATCAAAACCCAATTCCTAAATTACACATGAGTACATAAATGACTAATTAAAACACTTCATACACAAACAAGAATCACAAATTTTTTATTCATCTAAGTCAAATGGTACAAAAGAGCAGTATCGTCCGATCAATCTGCAACCATCCTCATCCTCCCTCGCAAATGAAGCTCCAAATACCAACCAAAAAAAAAAAAAAAGGAAAAGAAAATGAATACACAAAATAATTACCTTAAATCTACATCAAATTAAATAAAAAAAAGTTCCAAATCAATGACCATTGGCTCTAGAAAAGGAGTGCAACTCCTCCAAACAATGCTAGCAAGGCCATGCTACTTCCATGTGCAAACGCACCCGAGCCAGGAGTACCTGTAGGAGGGGATGAAGCTGGACTTTTTCCCCCAGCAGGGCCCGGTGAGGATGGAGGTGGTGCAGGTGGTGAACTAATAGAGGGTGGGGGGGACATGGTTGGTTCGAGTGCTGGTGGAGTGGACATCGTTGGCGGCGTGGCGGTTGGCGGAGGGGACATAACACTAGGTGGAGTTGCAATACTCGACGGTGGAGGCGCCGCCATGGGTGGTGGAGATGACGCCATTGGTGGTGAAGACGCCGCCATTGGAGGCGGAGACGCTGCCATGGGTGGTGGAGACGCCGCGGTTGGTGGTGGACTTGCTGCAGTGGTAGGAGGCGTTGCCGAGCTCGTGGGTGGAGCAGGGGACGCCATAGGTGAAGTTGAAGGCCCTTGAGCAATGCATGAGGCCACTAGAGCTAGTGACATGGTAAGAGCGAGCATGGCTCGAGTGAGGGCCATGGCTCAGTGTGCAAAGAGAGTTGTGGAGAGTGGAGACTCAGAGAGAGGCAATTGGCTTAAGAGATAAATATAGGAATTGTAGAGGTGTTTGTGAAGGGAAGATGAGATGGGTTAGGAGAATATATAGAGAGAAATGGTTGAGGGGTAGGGGACTTGGTAGCCCTAAGAGAGAGAAGGGAGAGAGAGAGCCAAGCAAGTTTAATTGGGAGATGGGTGGGGTTAGTGATTGACTTGATTTTTCTCTTTTTCTTTCTTTGTGAGGGAAATCTTTCTTTTTCTTTGTGAAAAAAAGTCTACAGTCGGTGTTGTTTTATTTGCTAATTGAAAGGTTAATTTGGTGTTTTATGTTGGACCTAGGGTCCAGCATTCTTAATGGACCCTACCACTTATACCGTGTAATTTACCCACTAATCATCAATCAAAACCTTCAGACTGGTGGGCCACAACTTAGTTGGGGCATGGCTAGAAAACCCATCTGATCATAGGGCCAAAGGAATTAACATTTTGATTAAGAAGACCATATATATCAAAACCAAACCAGGAACAAGTGTCGAACCGGTTCATTCTGGTTCAAAGCTGATTGATTTCAAGTTTCATGAATCAAAAATGAATGCATTTGCTAGAGTTTACAGGTAGAGAAAATTGGGCTGATATAATATGGTCATGTGCAACAAACATCACTGATTGCACCAACGAGAAGAACGAAGAGTGCAAGTTGATGCATGGCATTCCAATATTGAGAGGAAGGCAAAAATTGACTTGGTATGAGGTAGCGAGGAAAGAAATGAATGCTTTGATTTAACAGCACATGTAACCCTAGATAGAATAGAATTCATGTAGCCAAACCCTAATAATTAAGATAAGCCTTTGTTAAGTAGTTGAGTAGTTGAGTATTTAAAGCTCAATTCAGCTCCTATACTACCAATTCGACCGCCCTAATCAGCGGTTTTGACCGTTATTTTGCAAATCCAATCCAAATCTAAACTGACCCATCAAGGTGGCCAGTCTCCATTTTTTCCTGTTCAACCAAGCACACCAGCCCAGCTTAATAACTGTGATCTAGCTAGAAATAAAATGGGATTTGATATATATATATAAAAGATGATATTGGATTTAAAAGGTACTCCCATTTGTATAATTGTATATGCTTTATACATCCCAAAGTTAAAGGGAGTGCTCTTTTGCCAAACTTTACTTTTTCTTTTGGAATTCTTTCTTGGGAATTAGATGTGATGCCAATGGTGACTCTTCCTTTTGGGTCGTTTTCCTGGCGAGTCGTGTATGGAAAACTTAAGTTCCACACCTTGTGGTTTGAACCATCTTAAACGTAAATAACCCCACCAAACCCCTTAGACGGGTGACATATAAGTCACGAGCCCAACTAGTGGAAACTAAAGAGAGGAAGTTTCTAGAGACTTGGTAAACAGTTCTCAACATGCGTGTTTTAGCATTTCTTTTTTGGTAATCTATAGTCCTAGTCTTATATATTATAATTACAATACATCAGAAGAAGAAGTTTACTAAGGCTGTGTTTGGCAGCCACATGTAATGAAATCATTTCATTTCAAACTCCCAAGACATTTGTAACTATAAGGTGATGGTTCAAAATGAACTCATTCAGATTTATACTGATTTGTTAACTAGAATTAGAAATGAAGTCATCTTAGATTTTTGATATATGTTTTCAAAGCATAAATCCCAATGAGTTCATTTTGAACCATCACCTTATGGCTACAAATACCTTGGGAAATAACAATAAAACCATTACATTACAGGTAGCTGCCAAACAGGCCCTAAAGTGGTGTTTAAATTCAAGATTGCAACCAACGTTTTTGATGCTTTATGAAGTCAGTCAATGTCAACACCTAATTTTGACTCAGGGCTCTCAAAGATAGCTTTCACTCAGCAGAACTAATTTCCCCGAAGCAGACTCAAAGCAACCATTCTACCTAATTGGATAGATTCATGTTATGAAACTCCAAAAACCCTTTCCACAAGGTTATCAACTTCTACCCAAAAGCTCCCTCGTAGTGTTTACAATCAACCAAAAAATATTAGAAAACTTATTGGATTTGTGCTTGATGGCTAAGCCCCGCCCAAAACGCACTGGAACAGTCAATCAATGATAAACCACTTGTAAAAAATTATAATATTTTCATCCCAAAAACATTAAGGCCCGGTCTGGTTGCCATGAATTGTGTGGAAAAGAAAACAAAGGAGTAGAAAAGAAAATCTCACAACAAAAGGAAAGAAAAGAATCATAAGAAGAAAAAAAAAAAACTAACTTGGCTTGACAATCAGACAACTTAAAAATGATTTTTTGAGAAAATTTTGTCTTGAAAAAATCTTTTCATGGCAACCAGACTGGGCCTAAAGCTACCAGTAATTACGAATCCTACATAATTCCATCTCTTTTAAAAAAACCTAGAAAATTAAATAATATAGTTTATTTCAAATCCTTTCTCATTAGTTTTGAATGTCAATTACAATTTACAACCTTAACTTTCACACAATGCATCCAAACACCCTCCAAGTCGGATCATCATGGTAATCAATATGACATTATGACATGCCTAGGGAAAAAATAAGTTAGAAAATAAATTAAAATGTAAAGCTCATAGGTTCATGTTAATAGACCGACCATACATGTGTGGCAGTTCTGCTATGGATATAGATTTTATTATTTAAGGTATGTAAGAATCCTATGATGGATTACTTAGTTAATAATTGGAAAGGGTGGCAAGTAGAAAAGAGCTCCTACGGCGCATGTTAGTAAAAGGGGTTGTTGAGTTCACACTATGGGACCTTCGCGAAAGAAAAAATATGATCTAAGGCCATTTTAGTTCTTTCACTTCCGCATTTCAATTCCCAAAAACTGGCCCCTTGTGTGCAGGGATACAAATGCAGCGACCATACTGCCTTGGTCCCGACATCTCCACAATGACTGTCCCGTCCCTTTCAATCTTATTATTACAAAAATAACCCTGGTTCAATATTAAGCATTTTAAATTCTTTCTCTGATCGTAATCGTATATCAGAACTGTTTTTGCTAACATGGAAAATATTCTGGGTTGAGAGAATCCTGCTCGACCAATGGTCCAGCCAGGCTAACCTGATAACCTCATAAAAATATTAAGGAGAATGATTGTCTGTGTTGACACAGACCTCTAAAGCTATACGCTTGAACTCTAAGTACACCTGAACTCCATGGAAGTGGGAGTTCAGACGTACTGGTTCTGAGTCAAAAAC
>JAOXJP010227584.1:0-11276 GCA_025762735.1 Platanus orientalis | reverse complement strand
CATCAGGGCGGACACATCAGTGCCAAAAAGTGAAAAACATCTCCCAAAAAGTGTATTTCACTTTTTCTGAGCTGATGTGTCAGCTCTGATGTCATTCCAACTTTAGCTACTCTCTAAGTTGTCTTACCAAATCCGGCCTCCTCGCAGGGCCTCCCACTTTCCTGACCGGTTTTTGTGCACTCAAAATCTGTGTATAATTTGTGCACACAGACCAAGGGGCAGACACATCAGCGCCGAAAAGTGATAAGCACCCCCCAAAAGTGTAAATCACTTTTTTGGTGCTGATGTGTTCATCCCTTGGTCTGTGTGCACAAATTGCAAACAGATTTTGAGCGCACAAAAGCCGGGCTCGCCACTTTCATATGTTAAAGGCCTGCCATATTGTCTCCAGTCCGGATATGTCCAGCGTCCATCAAGCATCAATATTGTGTTGATATGTGGCGGAATTACATCCCAAACCCGTGATAAAAAAACATATTTTCTCTTATTTATTTATTTTTTCAGGTATCAATGTAAAATTGATGTTTGATTGATGCTGGGCACGTGGGCTAGAGACGATTTGGGCTTTGTTTCGGTAGTGTTTTATGTTTTTCTGTGTGAGTACGTGTGTCATAGTCTCTGCTAACACTCGCCATGGAAAATGATATGAACTGTGTATGGAGCATAGTTTTGAGAACCGGACCGGTAAGATGGACAGTTCAGGTCCAACTGGGTTTGACCATTGGTTTACGTGATCTTACATTTGCTTCGTATTATTATTAGTATTATTATTTTATTGAAGATCTTACATGATTTAACTGTGGTTCGATTCACATAAGTTAATATAATAAAATACCAAAAAATTTTAAAAAAATCCTAATGCATTAAAAGGCTTATGATTAGGTTTTAAATTTTTAGACATACCATCAAATGTAATAAAATATTAAAAAATAAAAACAATTCATGGAAAATGAAATTGGAATTTGAAAAGATACAATCATAGTTATTATATCCAGACCGGACATTGACCCGGCTAAGACGCTAGGTTATCGGGTCACCAATTCAACCATGGATCACTGGTCAAACCACAAGGTCAATTAAAATATTAAAATATTTTGATAAAAATTAAATGTATAATATAATGTGTTAAAAAAATATATATATTACAATTTTAAATCACATATTCGTAAAAACATGCATAAATGTGTATGATAAAAATTAAAGTTTTGTTTAAATTATTATGTTTTGGTAATAAAGAGAAAGCACAAGATGGTATCATGGTCCAGTGGATAAGAGAGTATGCTTTAAATTTATTTTTTATCCTTTAATACCTGAATTTCAAAAGATGGTCTGATCGGTCAGGTTGAATAATTCAATAAAAACCGGCTAGTCTGGATAGGTTTGATTGGGTTACTTGTAAAAATGATCCAATTGAAATCCCGGATCGGTTGAGGTACTAGGTCACCGGTTTACCAGTTTTACCGGCGGGTCAGGTCCAGGTTTAATAACTATGGTTACAATTATACTTTCTTTCTTTTTAGTTTGGTAAAAAAAATGGTTGGTTATATTAGAATTGGGTTTGTAAAAAATTGGACGGTTTTAATTGGTTTTGTCGGTTATATGATGATTTTTTTTGCAGTTTTAAGCTTCTAAAAAATCGTTTAGGATGTCGGTTAGGTCAAACTAGGTCAAATTGTCTGCTCCGATCCAGTTTTCAAAATTATGGTGTGGAGCCATCTTTATTTTTTGGTAGTAATGTATGGAGTTCTCAATTTCTAAATATGTTCTCTCATAGCAATTATTTTTTCAAGATTTTATTTTTTTCTAAAAAGACAGGAAACCTTGGTACAAGAGGAAGTGATTGATCCGTATTAGCTTGACTTGGTTCTATTTCCTCTTTTTAACAATACCGAGTCGGGTTCTTCTCCTACCTGTATCGAATAGAACATGTTAAGCAAAATCTTTTTTTATGTAAAACCTGTTTGATTTAGATTGGAAAAATTATACGGATTTTAAGAAACCATGTGTTATGGCTCAAATCTGTAGTTAATCCTATTTCCGATAAGAGTAGTTGACAATTGAATCTAATTTTTCTCATTATTTTTGTATTTGTAATAGTGCGGAAGTAAGGCTCGGCTCCAAGTTATTCATGAATAGTAATGTTGAATTTCTCGACCCTTTACCTTAGAATTAGTCAGTTCTATTTCTCAATGGGGACATGAAAGTGATATAACTCAGTGGTAGTGTCATCTTGACATGGTAGAAATCAACAGTTCGAGCTTGATTTTATTCTTTTTTTAGAAAATAAAAGTACTAAATAGATAATTTACAGATTGGGAGCAAATGTTATACTCATAAATTTGTCTACTCTCCAATGCTCCCAGACTCAAAGGCTGGCATATGATGCCTCTTTTGAAAATCATTTTTATGGTTTTAACCCTATCCATCCCAGCCCTTGTGACTGGAGCATGGGGAGAATACAATGGGGAGTAGAAGATTTGCTCTTGAAAGGATAATAGAGTTACATATGAGGCATTATCCCTTCAATTAACATCGTGTAAATTTTGGTGGTGGACATATGGTGAAAAAATCAACAAAACTCAACTTTGCCTTTTCACTTCTGATGATTTTTGTCAACCACTGAAATTTGTTGGATGCTGTAATTCAACTTGAACAATCTGAAGCCCTATGGATTTGTGGTTATTATTCATAGGGAAAGTATATGCTACATCCTATTTGTCTATCCCCATGTCCCCACACACAAAAGGTGAAGTGCCTAGGTTTAGACGGTAAAAAAAAAGTTTTCAAATGAAGAAATAACACCCATATAGGGTTTATAGGGTTAAATCCATAAGTGTTCAAATTAACATTTGCTCCCTACTTAAAAAGGCACCAAATTCCGAAAAAAAAAAAAAAAACATGTGAGCTTGTTTTTGGGGACACAAAAGAACATACTGTTTTGAGCAGCTCCTTTCCCTTATTGATATACAACTTCCTCACCAGTCATCTACTCATCTGTGGTCAACTCGTTGTAATGTTAGTGGCAAGAGGGGGTGAGGAGAGGAGAGGAGGTATGAATGCTCATAGACATGCAAAGCACCAAGAAAACGCTCAACCTTCGGATATATATATATATATATAGGGGAGGTAAAGAGGCTGCTAAAAGCCTTTCAAGGCGATTGGCATTGTTTGGTTTTGGTGAGGAAGGCCTTCGGGGGAGGAAGCCGCAGCGGAAGACTGCACCTCCTCACCAACTAGCCACCAAAACCGAGCCAGCGATAACTGGAGAGAGAAAGAAACGATGGCGTCAATGTGTCTTTCAATACCCGTCCCTTCAACTTCGAGCGTATTTGCTTCTGCATCATCAGCCGCCTCGATATCGTCGACCAACTACCGTCTCGGCACGGCGAACGTAGGCCGATGCACTCTCACGTCTATGCCTTTGATCATTCCCCGACAGAGGATGATGGTGTTTCGTAGGAATCGGGTCGTTTGCATGGCTCCCGAAGAGGAGAAGATGACGCGCCGCTCCCCTCTCGATTTCCCCATCGTAAGTCCACCTCTGTGTATGTTTATTAGCAACTTTTCTGATTATTTGCTTTTATTTTTAGGGTTGGATATTTATGCCCTTTGAATCTCTTTGATGAATTGACGGTGGTCTGGTTGTTTGATAGAAGGGTTTTATTAACATAGATTTTGAGCTGAAGCTTGTGAAAAAATGACAAATTGACGAGATTTTGTGAAGGAAATTCAATTTTTACTTGAGAAGCCTTTGAATGTGATGGAGTTCTGTTTTACTTTTTTTATGAGGCAGGGGAGTGGGAGGAAAAGGAAAAGAGAGTAAAACCTAATAGAATTGAGAACGATTGTTTTAATTTACGAAAGAATGTTAATCGATGGAATTTTATTAAGGAATTTCATTTTTTTTTTTTTTTTACTTGAGAAGCCTTTGAATGTGATGGAGTTCTTTTAATTTCTGATTTAATAGTAGAACAGGAAAGATTGTACTCTGTTGTGAGACAGGGACGTGGGAAGAAGAGGAAAATAGCATAAAGCTTAATAGAGTCGGGTGTGATTGATTTGGCAGTTTAGTTCAGTATTTTGCCGGTTAAAACAATTTTTGATTGCCAGTTTGAACATTTATTTTGTTAGCATTTCATTAGTTTTTTTTTTTTAATCTATGAAAGTAGCCTGTACTGGCTTTGAAATTGGTATCCATGACGTTTTAGTTGAAGCTGGACGAAGTAATCCTTCTATATAGTGGTGATGATATTGTAGTTGATAGGCCTTTTACTATCTTACTGGATTAAGTTGCAAGGCTTGGCCTTCAGGTTTGGTTGTTATGCCCTTCTATGGAGCTTGATAACATGGTTTCCATTCATTCAACCGGAAGACCCCATAAATTTGACTAAAAATTATATTCCTAATAGCTACTTACTAAGAATCTTACTCCTATTATTTGTTTTCTTTAGGTCGTGTTTGGAAGCCAGCTGTAATGGAATCATTTCATTTCAAATTTCCAAGGCATTTTTAATCACAAGGTGTTGATTCAAAATGAACTTATTGAGATTTATACTTGATAACATATATCATTTCATTTTATAAAAAACCTAAGATGACTTCATTTATAATTTTAGTTAACAAATCAGTATAAATGTGAATGAGTTCATTTTGAACCATCATTTTATGGCTACAAATGCCATGGAAATTTGAAATGAAATGATTATATTACAGGTGGCTGCCAAATAGACCCTTAATACTGTTGGTGATTGCATTTACAAAATTTATTTTGTTCACCAAAAAAACAAGGTTTTGTTTCCCGTAACAATGATAGCCATGGAATCAAATTTTTTTTTAAATTCAATCTGAACATAATAACTACTCCCTAGCAACCCTCCCATGATTTCAGTTATGAAGAAAATACAAAACATTAAAAATAATAGAATCCATGATATTCCCTTTGACGCAGACTCTATTGTGAGATAAACAGATCTACCTCATGGCAATCTCTTTTTTTCTTTTTTGTCGTTTTAGAAAAACAAAAGTGGTATAGTTTGATATATATGTAGAAAATAACGTCTTGCCATGTTTTCAAATGGGATGTTTAAATTTTTGTCTATTTCCATTTTATAATATTTAGTCCCAAGTCGGGTAACTCAAGAAACCTAAAGTAAAATATAAATAATCACCCTCTTACCTATATGTGTTTATGAGATACCCTCTCTCATGTGAAGTGGCACAATAGGTGCATACACGCATACGAACAAACGTTTAGGTAGGCATGGGTGTGGTGCAGGGTGCGGGTGTGAGCAAGGGTGGGCGCATAACGGAGCTTGAAGTGCACTTTGCAGTTCACACATGCATATTATCGTGGGGTTGTAATATTCATTTTCAACGATTTAGATGAATCATTTCAAAATTATGGTGAATCAAAAACTGATTGGACCATTAGCGAGGTGATTAGTTGTTGATGATCAAGATCCACAACTAACCCAGTTCATAACTAGTGACAATGGGCCAGGTTTGTGAAACCCCAAGTTTTGTGACTACCAAGTGCCATATCGAGTCAGATTTTGAGAATGGTCTGGTTTAGGCTGAGTGTGGTAACTCTTTCGAATTTCATCTCTTAGTTATGGATTCTTGATTCCACCAAGAATGCATTCTTTGGAGTGAATTCCAAACATGTTTGGTTCAGTAGAGGAGAGAAATTGAAAAAAAAAAATGAAATCTTGATGAAAATAATGAAAATGATGAAAATGTTTAAAGATGATCATAAAGATGTAGTATGATAAGTAGGAAAAAAAAAAAAAAAACACGAGAATTGAGAGTCGGAATTAAAGAAATTACTTTTTTCAACTCCCAAAATTCCATTCCCAAATCGATTTTGAGAGTGAAATCATGGAAAAGAATGCGAAGTTGCCAAACGCCATTTTCACCTATTTTGAAATCTTGGGAATGAAAGCAACGAGAATAACTTCTCGGGAGAGTTACCAAATGCAGCCTTAGTGACTAAGTTTGTTTCGCAACTAAGGTCAATTGACTTGAGAATAATAAGAGGGCACAAATTGGGCTTGTTGTAGCCTTGATTCACGAATGGGCTCAATAGCAGAAAATTCTTCAATTAAAGGCTTGCAATCAAAACCAAGCGGTTCTGTTAGAAAGTTGACATAATCATCCTTATTAGGTAATAAGTTAATGAGATATATCATTTTGTCTCTGTCAAAGAGTGCACCATATTGAGAGGAGGAGTTGAATTGGTGCTTAGTTATATCTTGAGGTTAGCTTGATCATGATGTCTTTCATAATAAAGTGAGAGACATTGATTATCCTCAAGAAACATGATAACGACACCTCCATATCTTATATCAACTGGTAAGAATCAAGTCTGTCTTGATCTCTTAAATAAGTACATAGACAGTCTACAGGTTAGACAAAGCCTCATATGACTCAACCTTAAAAACCCTAAAATCCACTTTTTATTATGTTACTAGTGAGTTTGGTTAGCTTTACAACTATGCAGTTGATTTGTACATCATGAGTTTCCATCAAAACTCAACAATATCTTCCAAGAATTAATCTGTGTGTGTGGAGAAGTTCTAATGAACAGAGGGAGAAGCCTTACTAATCAATAGTCACTGTACAAAATATCTACTGCAATGAAATAAGTCGTTCCCTTGAATTATTCTACGAGCAATGAAGTTATTCATATGAGGAAGAAAGCTTATGTTGGTTTTCCTCAGTGTGTGGGCCATGGTTTTGTATTTAGATCAATCCATGTTCTAATGCAAACCTTATCCTACCAAATTTGAAGAAAATAGAAGAAAAATGGAGAAGTTGGTTGGCTTACCGGGACTAAAGGCCACTGATCGATCCATTGGCGTGAGAAACTAAAAGTATAGCCACTTGGCTTTCAGCCCATGATCCATACAATTTTACACTCTCAAGAATATATCAGAAAAGAGACTGAAATTCAATATAACTGTTTAACTAGGAGAGCTAAAAGGAAAACCAAAAAGAAAAAAAGAAAAAGAAAAGAAAAGAAAAGAAAAGAAGAGATAAAGATAAATTTTAGCCATGTTTAAGGTGGGGCTGAGCCATAGGCCAACCCTGAACCTGAACGTGAAGGCTTAACCAAGCTTGAAGTCAGAAAAGGCCAAGTCAATAGTAGACAAACTGATACAAAACCACAAATTCAGTCTTGAACTTAAATAAGGTTGACGAAAATTGAGACGGTCTGATCAATGATATGAACGATAAAAAAAGAAGAGAAAAGGAAAAAAAAAAAAAAGGTAATGATTGATATTTAGAGGAGAACTAAAGATCTAGGGTTGGTGTCGCACCGTAAACGTGACCAGTCAAAGTTCTGCCATTAGACAATTATGTGGAATGGACATGCCATCTTTCCAAGCAGCTGAAAGAGGGTGAAAGTCTAGAGAAAGAAATCTAGATTCTCCTCAGCAAACCCTTTTCCTTTAAATGCAGAAGTGAATATGGAATGGAATTCACCAAATAATTACCGAGACCTCCGATGAAGAAAAAGCTTGTTATAAGCTCCGAAAGCCAAACTAACCCTTACAAAAAGAAAAAAAAAAAACGGAAAGCAATCCACAATTACCCAAAGGTCCAATTGAAATTCCAATTAAAACTGAACTTCAAGGGTTTCTTTATGATAACTCACACAAAGATAAAGCGAAAGCCAAAGGGTTAGCAAAGTTGACCGGAAGAGCGAGACCTCCAAAAGATGGGAGAGAAAATGGAAACTGCCATCAAAACAGGACATGTAAGAGGGTTATTCGTCTCGTTGACGAGAGAAAATTCTCCGCAACAAGTTTAAATACAACAATTGGAAACTGCCATCAAAACAGGACATGTACACAAAAAAAAAAAAAAAATGAAATTTCAATCTTGGGCAGGGGTTTTAATACATGTGTCACGTTGTAAATTTAAAAATACCTCCACTCTTAGCCACGAATTGTTCTTTGATGGCAGTTTCCAGTTGATGTATTTTAAACTTGTTGCAGAGGATTTGCTTTCGAGCTTGACTATGAGAAGCAATCACCTTCTAAAAGGATTGGGCCAGATATCCCGAGCTAGTGTCAGCCCAAGAAAAAAGCCCCATGTCTCTGTTTTATCTGTTGGACATATTTGATGATCTTTCAATTAATCCCCCACTGCATGGACCCGAGTGATCTCCATTAATAACCGCTGTTGCACTAACCAATTCTTTAGTTCCATCAACATCGATTTTAAGGGCTCCCATAGGAGGATGCCATTGACTTAGAGCACCATCTGGCTGCTCTTATGATTTCTAGGGTGTTCTCTCAGTCATACTTGTTGAGTCGTTGGCTTTCATTCAGCCATGCACAACACATTAGAATAGGGTTTCTTAAAGGGGTATTTTTGGGAGTTTGACAAAACTTTAAGAATAGGGTTTCTTAGGTCTCTATATAGAAACGTTTATGGGTTTTAGCGAATGTGGTGGAAAAGAGACTTTGGGGAGAGGCAAGAACGTATTTGGCTTTAATGAGTTCTTATTTGGATATTACTTTAAGGTTTCACCTTTTGGGTTTTGGAACTCGCCGTTGCGCATTTTATACTTTTATTTATTTTTCATACTAGGGAAGTTATTGATCGTCTTCGCCTGTGGATGTAGGCAAATTTGTTGAACCACATTAAATATTGTCTCTTGTGTAATTGTTCTTTACCGTTGCTATTTTCTTGTTTTGTTTCCGTGCATTGCATATTTGAATTCGATCCGTGTTTCGTTATGCTATGCTGTTCTGGCACAACAAACTAGTATCAGAGCTGAAGGTTAGAGTTGTAGATTGAGGGTTCTTTTGTTTTTGGGATTTTGCGATGGCGGTGACAAGGTTTGAGGTTGAAAAGTTCAACAGAAAGAACAATTTTAGCTTATGACAAGTTAAGGTTGGAGACCTACTGATTCAACAGGATTTTGTACAAGGCATTGAAGGGAAAGCCTGTTGGGATGTCGGAAAGTGACTGAGAGGATTACGACTTGAAGGCTAGGAATACGATCTGTTTGTGCCTTGCAGATGAAGTGTTGTACAATATTCTGAATGAAGATTCTGCAGCGAAACTTTGGTTAGATTTTAAAAGCCTTTACATGATGAAATTCCATACAAATCGTCTCTACCTCAAGCAAAAACTATATAACTTGTGGATGTGAGAAGGTATAGGTATTTCTGAACATTTTATTGAGTTAATAAGATTATTAGTCAATTGACAAGTATTGGGTCAAAGCTTGATGAAGAAGATAAGGCCCTAATCCTTTTGTCTTTGCTTCCTCATCATATGAGCATCTTGTGACAACTTTACTTTATAGGAATGATTATATTGATTTAGAGGAGGTAACAATAACCCTTCTTTCAAATGAGATGATAAAAATGGGCTTTATTAGCGAGGTTCAGGCTAAGGCTGAATGCTTGGTTGCTCATAGGAAAACAAAGAGAAATGGATTTGGTAGGTCCCATCAGGATTTTGAGTGTCACTATTGCCATAAGAAATGACACATTAAGGTTAATTGTCTTAAGCTCAAAAAAAAGAATGAAAATGTTAAATCCTTGGATGCGGCTAGCATTGTAGATGAAGATTTAGATGATGACATGGTTCTATCTGTCACTGTTGGTGATGATGTTTGTCAGGATGTTTGAGTTATTGATTCTGGTTGTCCTTATCATATGTTTCCTGATAAGGATGCATTTTCTATTTATAAGTTTATTGAAGGTAGAGTTATCTTGATGGGTAATGGTATGTCATGCAAGATTTTGGGGATAAGTACAATCAAAATCAAGATGCATGATGGAGTTTTAAGAACATTGACAAGTGTTTAACATGTTCCTGATTTGAAGATGAACCTTATTTCTTTGGGTGAGTTGGATTCTAAAGGGTGTATAACCTTTATGAAAAACAAATCCATGAGGATTTTTCAAAGTGCTCGGGTTGCTTTGGAAGCAAGAAAGGTTGGAAATATTTATGTGTTGCTTGGGAACACCTATGCTAAGGAGTTAACACATATGTCGACAAAGCCAAGTTCAGTGATTGAGTTCAAGGGTGGCTTAGACTCTATCAGTTTGGAAGAGAACTGATTGTGTACTCTTTAGGGTTTGGTGGAAAAGATGATCAAGGAGCTTTGTTCAGTTTTGGTTTGATGAAATTCAAGCCAAGTTGGAGATTTCTTGAGTCATTGGCTTTCGTTCAGTTGTGCGCAACACATTAGAATAAGGTTTTTTAAAGGGGTATTTTTGGGAGTTTGACAAAACTTTAAGAATAGGGTTTCTTGGGTCTCTATATAGAGACATTTATGGGTTTTAGCGGCTGTGGTGGAAAAGAGACTTTGGGGAGACGCAAGAATGTATTTGGCTTTGGTGAGTTCTTCTTTGGGTTTTGCTTTAATGTTACACTTTTTGGGTTTTGAAACTCACCATTGTGCGTTTTGTACTTTTCTTTATTCTTCATATTAGTAAAGTTATTGATTGTTTTCGTTCGTAGATGTAAGTAGATTTGCCGAACCACGTTAAATGTTATCTCTTGTGTGATTGTTCTTTATTGTTTCTATTTTCTCTTTTTGTTTTCATGCATTGCATCTTTGAATCCGATCTGTGTTTCATTCTGCTGTGCTGTTCTGGCACAACAGTACTCATGGATCAATTTAGTATAATTGATTAAAATAGATTTAGATTTTGTTGATGTGGTTTGATTTTTAAAAATATTTTTCTTACAGTCTTTCCAGATATGCCACTAAATTGAATTTCCTAACTTGAATATTGAAATATCTGATGGTTCCTAAATTCACTCTTGAATGCATTTAAAAAAAAATTGCATTGAGGAGAGCCAAACTAGATAATCTGCACACACTCACATTCAAAAACTAGGTGAATTACTGTTTCCAACTTCAACCCATTTATAAATGGGACAATTTAGATCTATGCTTCTAATGATTTGTAAAACCCCCAGGATTTTGTGCACCCTTTAAAGTGCCCCTAATGTCTCCCCTGCATGCAAGTGGACACATCATGTCAAGAAGTGATTTACACCCCTCCCCCAAAAAGTGTAACCTGATGTGTCCCCTCTGGATACAAGGGAGATGTTAGGGGCACTTTAAGGAGGTGCACAAAATCCCAGCCATCCATGGTCTTCCATAACTTCTTCTAGATTACTTGCATACAGGGGTGGAGCCACGTAGAAGCAAGGGGGGGGGGGAGCAGTTTCCCCCCCTCAATGTGTGAGTACCCGTGTAATAATAATGGGTCTGACAAAATATTATGCTTGATTGGAAT
>JAOXJP010227583.1:0-11276 GCA_025762735.1 Platanus orientalis | reverse complement strand
TCAGGGTACAGACACATCAGTGCCGAAAAGTGATAAGTGCCCCCCAAAAAGTGCAAATCACTTTTTGGTACTGATGCATCAGCCTCTCTGGTGCCGTTTTCATGGTTCTCACGAGATTCGTTCTCACATGATCCAAGCCCTCTTATTCTTCTAACATGGGGTTTTTGTCTTTTGCAATTTTTTGTTCATATTACAAAAAACTGCAGCAAAACTTGCTAAAACTGATTACCTGGCTTTATATAAAGAGGAATGATCAGCTGTAACAAACTTTTCTGTAGCTTTTTGTAGCATGAACAAAAGTGGGGATAGTTTGTCTTTTAACATGGGTTTTTGTCTTTTTGTGATCTTTTTGTTCATGCTACAAAAAACTACCAAAAAATTTGCTACAACTGATCATAGACAACAAAAAATAAAAAAATAAAATTGGGACAACAGATTTTTACTCTTCTTAAGATACCCCGCATTGTGTCACATGCAGCTTTAGCCAATTCAAGGAGGTAGAACAAAGTGACCTACCAAGCAAAAGCCACTCATCACCCATCCCTTGAACCTGAACTGGTCGAGAGCTAGAGATGAACCCGCACCACATTTGATTACCTTAGAATCTTGGTCCCCTCGAAGCTGAACTGGTCGAGAGAGATGAACCCGCACCACATTTGATAACCTTAATTAGTTTTGTAATGCCAAGTATTGGGTTGATTTGATTTGTATTGGCGTGATATTTCTGCAGTTAGAATGGAGATGATTCGAACCCGAGATGATTGGAAAAAACAAGAGAAAGAATCCAAGTTGTACTTTGGCATTAGCTACCACAATTTTAAAGATGAAACAAGTCAAAATAATAGTAGTAATAATAATAATAATAATAATAATAATAATAATAATATTTCAATAGGTAAACCATACCAAACACATTATTAGCACCCGCGGGTGTCTGGCGGGGAGACCCTTTTAACACCTTCCATTCAAAATCACGCTGTCTTCATCCTCAACTAACTGTCTTCCCTACGCATGCAAAAACAAGCAAGGCCACTTCTTTGAAACCTCAATATTAAAAGCATGTTTAAAACATGAGAACCACAGATTTCGGCTGTTGGAGTCGCCATTCTTTGACTTTCAAAAGCAAGGTGAGGAGCCAGGAAGCACATGTGGATCTCTACTAAAAGGGAAACTTCAAAATATTTTCTCCTTTAATGCCTTCACAAGATTTAAGAGAAAATAATAACAGAGGCAAAGGAGTAGTTGCGGAGAGGGAGGGAGGAGAAGAGAATTTTTTTTTTTAATTTCTCAGGGAATTCTGTAACTCGAATTGATGGGTTTTGCAAGCAACGTAGGGAAGTACCAGCTTGGTAGAACCATTGGTGAAGGCACCTTTGCCAAGGTTAAGCTGGCCTTGAATACGGATACTCATGTGTATGTTGCAATCAAGATCATCGATAAGCAGATGGTCATGGAAAACAAGCTAATGGAACAGGTGAATTCCCAGCTCTCTCCCACCCTCCCTTCCCCCTTCCTATGATTTTTTTTTTTGGGTCATTGCACTTGGATTCCGGCCTGTATGGTCGACACTCGATATTCTATGGTATGGGTAACTATTACCCAATTACATGATGGAAAAAACACCAATTAACAAACATCCTGCACACTGATTTTGATTTCATTATGTCGGCTTGACTCATCAATCTTGGGTTTCAGATAAAGAGTGAAATAAGTACAATGAAGCTTCTGCATCACCCCAACATTGTCCGAATTTACGAGGTTGGTTTAAAAGTCTTGGATTGAGAAAGACATGGGGTTTCTGGTTTTGAGTTTTCGGAATTGGGTTCTCATTTTTGTGCTTCATTGTTTTTTGTTTGTATTCAATTACAGGTTATTGCCACCAAGACCAAGATTTACATTGTAATGGAATATATATCCGGAGGTCAACTCTCGGATAAGTTGGTGAGTTCATGTTTATGTCTATGGATTCTAGAAATGGTGTCTGGTTGCATGGTACTGAACTTTCTTTGTTTGTTTTCCTTGCTGCCAGTCTTATCTCAAGAGGTTAGATGAAAGGGAGGCTAGGAAATATTTTCAGCAGTTGATAGATGCTGTGGACTATTGCCACGGTAGAGGTGTTTATCACAGAGATTTAAAGGTCAGAATCCGAATTCCTATTCCATTTATTGAATCTCCTCTCCTCTCCTCCTGTACTTCTCTGCAACTAAAGGATATAATAGAAACTAACTTGGGTCTCATTTGGTATCTCAAAACAGCCTGAAAACCTGCTATTGGATAACAAAGGAAATCTGAAAGTCTCTGACTTTGGACTCAGTGCGTTGCGAAAGGTGAGAAAATAATAATAATCTGGTCTAGTTCAGACATAAACTTGTAAAAAATTGACATTCTGATGGATTTAACAGCCAGGAGACTTGCTATCCACTGCTTGCGGCTCTCCAAGCTATGTAGCTCCTGAGGTAATCAGAGGATTATCTCTATTATCAGTTCTTATTTTTTAATTTTTTCACCTTTTGGGAATTCGAATTGAGGAAAATTTGAGTTTATTTTTTTTTTACCACAGAAGCAGTCAAATCCTTTAATAGAAGCAACAAATTAGACTTTCTCATTCCTAGGCTTGGTTCTCATTTTGTTACTAACAGATAATTGCCAATAAGAACTATGATGGAGCAGCTGCAGACATTTGGTCCTGTGGAGTAATCCTGTTTGAATTACTTGCTGGTTCTCTACCCTTTGATGACCGTAACCTGATGAACTTGTATAGAAAGGTAAATTCCTGAAGACTTGAATTCCCCAGTTTCATATGCTAATGTCCACATTGCTGATACCAATGTTGGTGCAAAGATATCTAGAGCAGAGTACACATGTCCAGAGTGGTTTACAGGAAGCCAAAGGAAAATACTTTTCAGGATACTTGAGCCAATGCCAAAAAGGGTAAATCAATGAAATTTCTCTCAAATAACATGTCCAATTAAAGTATACCATGCAATAACTTTCTCTTTTCTCACCATAGCGGATGACAATAGCAGAGATTCTTGAAGATGAGTGGTTTCAAATGGATTATGAGCCTTCTGCAGGAATCGAATGCGACATCAGCTTGGAAGATGTTAATGCTGCATTTGATGGGATTGGGGTAAGGGCCCTGGGATCTTATGTTTACTCCACCCAATAAAGTGACAAGATGGAGACTAAATATCTGACTTGGACATATGAAATCTGATGCAGGGAAAGACCAAGGAGATAGGAATACCCAAATCCCCGAGTTTCATCAATGCTTTTCAACTGATAGCAATGTCTAATGACCTTGATTTGTCGGGTCTCTTTGAAGAACAGGTAACTACAAAAATCTGTTAAGAGTTCAATATCATACATGCCTTCTATTATTCCATTCAGTTTCTGATTTTGTGTGTACCTTTTCTCTTTAGGATGAGGACAAGCAGAGAACAAGGCTTGGGTCAAAACTTCCAATTCATGAGACCATAAGGAAAATCGAGGTTGCTGCAAGGGATGTAAGTCTCTCAGTTGAAAGGATGAACAATTCAAAGGTAACGTCTGCACATTCCTGTCTTCAATTGGCACTGTACACATACTAAAGTTGTTATACTTTTTAACTAATCAGGTGAAACTTCATCAGAAACAGAATTTGACCAGATGTTCTAGATCATATTTCAACCTATCAGCTGAGGTAAGCAAATCTGACATTTTTCCTGCAACACAAGATAATGGAGTTTAATCATAGTATTGTCTCACATAAGTGAAAAAAAAATCAGGTGATTGAGGTGGCACCCACACATTGTGTGATAGAAATATCAAAATCTGCAGGGGAGCTAATAGTTTACAACAAGGTATCAACCCTTTCCCAAGCTGATTATGTTTGTTGGTCCAATTGTAGTACTGTAGCGATTGTTAATATGACCATTATCACCAGTTCTGTGAAAATCTATCAAGTCTGCTGACAATGACACCCAATGATTCACCAAACTTACACATGCCCACAGCAGTCAGCATTGATGGAAAAGAAAGCCAAGAAACAGATAGGTAATCTGAAACCAGTTTTGGGAATGTGTGGGAGACAGATGGCCACTGCTTGCTAACCAGCTTTTTCAATTATGCAGCTCAAAAGAGGAGGAGAGTATCACAGATAAAAAAGAACTGCATGGCTATTCTTCATCTAGAAAACTAGTTCCTTCTCATTCACAACATCCTTCTTGAATGTAGTTCCTGATGGTTCCCAAAGAAACAAAGATGTAAAGCATATGGCAGAACAACCAATTCTTTTAACATGTAATAAGTGTTGAAGCAACAACAAAGAGAAGAAAGAGTATTGAAAATGAGAATAGCATTCTTCATCTAGTGCGGTCTCCAAAGAAAGATGTTTGTAAAGCTCTTTGATTGCTCCTATGGCTTTTACATTTTTTTTTTTTTGGTAACATCTTCTGAGATAAAATAAATAAAAACAGAAGAATTCTTCAGGTTCTCATGTATATCTGTGTCAGCTATTTTTTCAATATCCACTGCTTCAATTTGTGGTGAAACAGGATCCATTTGGCAAATGCTTTCTCAGGGTCAATACATCAATCCATGCATGTGTAACAGTATTTGTTAATGCAGAAGACTTCCTCAACAAACTTCAGCCAGAATTATCATGAGAATCCATTCATTCTCTAAAGCAATCATTGATAAAATTTGTGCTCATGGTTCCCAACTCAATAACGAACTAAAATGAGACAAAATGGGTATGACTTAGGTGAGCCGAATATGGTAAAATTAGTGTGATTTGAAAATTACTATACACTATGCATTGTACATCACTAGATCTCAAGCGGACCCTAGATCACTTGGATAACCAAATTTGATATACTCAGATATTTTTATCATGAAGCTTGTCATTGAATATCTCAATTCTCAGTCCCTAGAACCTAACTAAAACTCCTTCAACCTAAATATGAAAAGAATTCCCTTTGTGTTTGAGAGGACAGAATACAGACTTTTCCTACATCCATATCTATTTCTTCATCAAACTTGGGTTTTCTTAAGAATTACAAGAAAAGAAAAAAGAAACAGAATGGTCTAGCATTGTTCGTCTGTCATGTAAACATGATGCATCCCATCCTTAACTGATAGTTCCCCTGACCCCCCCCCCCCCCACTACGGTTCAATGCAGAGATAATTGCCTAATAAAAATGACCATATGTCAATGGAGATGGCATACAGAGAATCTATTTTAGTGTTCTCTGAAATAATAATAGAAGGAAGAGGAAATAAATGGGAAATTAGAGAGTGCACTGGTGCCCTACTACTAATATTAAATTACATATTAAACATAATTAGGGATATGGAGTAATATACCCTTGACAGAAGAGAAAAAAATATGAATAAGTGTTACAACACTTGCAAGACCAATATACTCTTTACAACACCCACACAAGCTGAACATACATATCTATCATGCTTGGCTTGCTAAGAATTTAGTCTAGCCTTAGTTCTTTACTCAGAATATCACCAATTTTTTGTTCTGCCTTTACATATAGTGTCTATTGTACAAATCAATCAAGATATCAACTTCTCCCTGATGAAATGGCGATCCACCTCTGTGTTTAGTCATGTCATGCTGTATCAGATTGTGATTTTTGAGAGATACTGCAGCTGCCTTATTATTGGAGTGCAGGCTCAAAATTCTGTACCTTAAACACCAAATTCTTGTAATAAGATTTTCAGCCACAACACCTTACATATGCCATGGACCTGTACTCAGCCTTTGCAATGGATTGAGCAACAATTGTTTGGTTTTAATCTTCCTAGTCACAAGATTACCACCAACGGAAGTACAGTAACCAAACATAGACCTACGATCTACAGCTGAATCACCCCAATCAGCATTTGTGTGTAATTCTATTCTCATGTGACCATGCTTAAAAAATAATATTCCTCTTGCAGGTGCTAACTTCAAATAATGAAGAATCGCGTAAGTTGATTCCAGATGAGGGGTTCTTTTTGAATGCATAAATTGACTTACTACACTAATTAAAAAATGCAATGTCAGGATGAGTCAATGATAAATAGATACAATTTTCCTACTAAATATTGATACCTACCACATCAATCATCGTTTTTTATCCTTATTATTTACTCCATAATTTGCTTCATTGGAGTTTTTGCTGGCTTGGCTCCCAACACTGTTTCTGTCACTAGATCAAGGATGTACTTCCTTTGTGAAATGAAGATGCCTCTCTTTGACCAAGCTACTTCAATTTCCAGGAAGTAGTTTAACAGCCCTAGATCCTTAACCCCATTCTCATTGCTAAGGTTGTGTTTTAGCTTTTGAACTAAAGTGCAATTATCATTGGTTACTACAATGTCATCAACATGTAATATAAATACCTTCTTAAAAAAAAAAATTTTAAATTACACTATGAGTGGCGTTCCTTCATGTGTATACTTTGTAGACAAGGTAAAATCGATTTGACTCTATTTACATCACCCTTTTTTAAAGTTACACTATATCTCTCAAACCACATTCTAGGTGACCCCTTCAGTTGATACAATGTGTTTCTTAGTTTGCATCTTTCCTTCACTCCCTAGAAGTTGGAAACCAAGATGTATAACCATATATATTTCCTCTACAGATCTCCATGTGCAAAAAAATTATTCACATCAGGTTGATGGACCAAAACTTATTTGCTACTATAACCAAAATTACTCAAACAAAATTCATCTTAACAACTAGTTCAGAGGTCTCCTAATAGTTGATTCCAGAAGCTTGGGTGTAGCCTTTAGTAGCAAGCCTCACCTTAATTTTTCAAATTGATCCATCAGCTTTTTATACTTACCTGAGTAGACTCAATTGCAACCCACAGGTTGTTTTCCTCTTGAAAAATTCACTAATTCAAAATTACAAATTTTTGTTCTAATTCCTTCATTTCTTCTGACATGGCATCCCTCCGTTTTGGTTGAGTAAAAGCATCCTTAAAACTGGAAGGTGACAACATAGAAGACAAATAGGTAAGGAAAGAATGATAAGATATATTAAAGAATGGCAAGAAACAAAGTTAAAGATGAATCAACTGAGATGAATAAGACTACTATACTCTCCTTTCATACTTCTAAAGATACATCAACTGAGATGAATCATGGACTAAAGATTAGGATGGGAGATCTCATATTGATGCAAGCATGTACCAATGATTGGTGAGAGTTGATTAATCTATGTTGACACTCCCAGATAAAACATCTCAGAGTAGTGAGTCAGTTGTGCATTCACTAAGAACATCTAATTTAAAAGCAACATATAGAATCCTTCAATATATAAAGTTAGATCCTGGAAGAGGGCTCTTATTTTTTGATCTGGTCACATGAAAGTAGAAACATATATTGATGTAGTTTGGGCAGGATCACCTACTAATCATAAATCCACATTTGGCTACTGTATATCCATTGGAGGTATTCTTGTATCATGGAAAAGAGAAGAAAAATAGAAAGAAAAAAAAGTTTTTGCTTGATAAAGTGAATAGGTAGAGTATAAATCTATGGCAATGGTACATGTGAGGTGTTGTGGTTAAGAATCTTGTTACAAGAATTTGGTGTTATAGAACCTTATGATTCATTATTGTGATAATAATAAGGTAGTGTTGTGCGGAAACCTAGATTTGGAATCGTATGCAACAAAGTACAATAGAGAAAATAATGCAAACAACAATCACACAATAAGAATAAGACAATTTACGTGATTCAGCTTGAAGCCTACATCCACGGGAGAGAATCAATTTTCTTCACTATGAAAATGTGAAACCGTACAAAGAAGTGTGTTTTCTATAACCCAAAACCCACACCTTTTCCCCTTGTACACCCTCTCTACCTCACACTCTCAAACCCTGAAGAAAACCCCACAAAACCTTGCGGCTACCTTTATCTCTTCTTTCTCATCTTTTTCCCTAATATTTATTTGGGGTTCTCTAGTTTAGCCATCAACCAAGGTTCCTCCTCTCAAAAGGAGTCTTTAACGCCTACAAAGTTTCCACCATTGGATCCTTTTAAGATCCAACGGCATTGGAAATAATGCCACAACTCAATAAATCTTCACATTGGCTTTATTTTCAGCCCCTTAAAGATTTTCTATTGAAATTAGCTCCACCTGTATCTGGCCAAACACAGAACTTGTGACATGTGCACCACACTCCACCTTGACTCACATTTTGGAACCACCCTGGAGAAAACCTACACTTGTCATTCTTAGTGAAGTCTACGCCATATGTACCTAGAACGCACTTCCACCTCGAACCTGAATCAGATCTTGTTTGCTATAACCACAAACAACCATTGGCCTTAAAAAGAACCACCACTACACAAACCATCGAATCAATTCGGTCCTGACACCATCTGATTCTATCATAACATGGCCAATGCACATGTGCAGTTGCCCCTAAGTTGACTCTCTTAATCAACTCCAGAGAAGGACCTTGATCCATCCTCTCTAACAAAGGAAGTGTCTCATCATCATTTGTCACCTGAAAACCTATAACACTTGTCTTTGCTCTAACTGCGAAGGAAACCCTACACAAGTACTTATTATTCCGTGCACCCCATTTCCAACTATCCGTCGAAGTCAAAAGAATACCATTACTCATTGTATTCTCCATTAAATGTTACAAACCATACCAACACCCTTCTTGATTGTGGTTCCTGATGGTTCCCAAAAGAAGCAAAGATGTAAATAAAATGGCAAAACAACCCATTCTTTTAACACATAATAAGTGTTGAAGCAACAACAGAGAGAAGAAAGAGAATATTGAAAATGAGAATAGCATTCTTCATCAAGTGCAGTTTTTAAAGAAAGATATTTGTAAAGCTCTTTGCTTGCTCCTATGGCTTTGGCATTTTTTTTTTTGTTTTTTGTAACATCTTCTGAGATAAAACAAAGTAGAAAATTCTTCAGGTTCTCAAGTATATCTGTGTCAGATACTTTTTAAATATCCATTGCTTCAATTTGTGGTGAAATAGGATCCATTCGAAAAATGCTTTCTCAAGGTCAATACATCAATCTATGTATGTGTACCAGTTTTGTTAACGCAGAAGACTTCTTCAACAAACTTCAGCCTGAATTATGACGAGAATCCACTCATTTCTCTAAAGCAATCATTGATAAAATTTGTATTCATGGTTCTTGACTCAACAACAAACTAAAAATGAGACAATATGGGTGTGATTTACGTGAGCCGAATATGGTCAAACAAGTGAGATTTGAAAACTACTACACCCTATGCATTGTACATCACTAAACTCCCAAAACCTTAAGGTGTTAGGAGATACACAAATTAATATATTTCAACACCCCCCACCTTAGGAGGAACATTGTTCTCTCCTGAGAACACACTTAGGGAGCTAGGAACAAGTTTACATAACACGTACACATGTGCACAACACTACATCTTTGAAAATACTTCCACCGGGATTTGAACTCGAGACCAAACTTGCTCTGATACCATATTGACAGTAAACTAACCAACTCTCCCAAAACCTTAAAGTTTTAGGAGATACGCAAAATAATAGACTTCAACAACCACTTGGATAACCAAACTTGTTATACTCAAACATTTTAATCATGAAGCTTGTCATTGAATATCTCAATTCTTAGTGCTTAGAACCTAACTAAAACTCCCTAAACCTAAATAGTAAAAGAATTCCCTCTGTGTGGAGTGGACAGTAGCAGAACGCACTTTTCCTACATCCATATCTATTATTATCAAACTTGGGTATTCTTATGAATTACAAGGCAAAAAAAAAAAAAGAAGGAAAAAGAAAAGGTATGGTCTAGCATTGTTCGTCTGTCATGTAAATATGATGCATCCCATCCCTAACTGATAGTCCCCCCACCCCCTATGGCTCAATGAAGAGAAAATTGCCTAATGGAAATGACCAGATGTCAATGGAGATGACATACAGAGATTCTATTTTAGCATTCTATGAAATAATAATAGAAGGAAGAAGAAACAAATGGGGAATTAGAGAGTGCACTCTTGCCCTACTACTATTATTAAATTATATATTAAACAAAATTAGGTATATGGAGTAATATACCCCTGACAGGAGAAAAAATACGGATAAGTGTTGTAACACTTGTAAGACCAATGTACTCTTTACAACACCAACTCAAGCTGGAACATAAATATCTATCATGCTTAGGTTGCTAAGAATTTCCCATAGTCTAGCCTTAGTTCTTTACTCAGAATCACACCAAATTTTTGTTCTGCCTTTACATATAGTGTACATTGTACAAATCAATCAAGATATCAACTTCTCCCCAATGAAATGGCAATCCACCTCTGTGTTCAGTCATGTTATGCTGTATCAGATTGTGATTTTTGAGAGATACTGTAGCTGCCTTATTATTGGAGTACAGGCTCAAGATTATGTACCTTGACACCAAGTTCTTGTAACAAGATTTTCAGCCACAACATCTTACATATGCCATGGACCTGTACTCAGCATTTGCTATGGATTGAGCAACAATTGTTTGGTTTTAATCTTCCTAGTCACAAGTTTACCACCAACAGAAGTACAGTAATCAAACATAGGCCCGCGATCTACAGCTGAATTATCCCCTACAATTGGATTGTATGAGATTGCAGTGGTTATTTATTTTTATTTAAAGAAAAGGATATTTTTGTATTTTGGGGATTATATTTTATGCTTGGTACTTAAGTTGAAGGTGTTAAATGGACAAGAAGAAGACTAAAATTTCCTTGGGTTGAAGTAACGAGGAAAGACATGGGTGCTTTTGATTTAGCTGTAGATGTGAGCCTAGATAGAGTGGAACAGTGTAATAGGAGTCATATGGCCGACCCCAAGTAGTTGGGTTAAGGCTTTGCTGTGGTGTTTAGGTTAAGTCTAGCCTGGTTATATGTTATTCTAGTTTATTTGAGTATTTTTTGAACTTATGTCCAAACATAATAGTTTCTGTATTTAAATTAGTTTCCACTTAGGGTCAAAGTTGAGTCCAATTAGGAGTCCAAAGGGTGACTGGACATGTGGGTTATATATACTCTAATTGTAAATACATTTTGTTGGGTATTTGATACCCTTTTGAATGAAAATAGGACCTAGAAAAGAGTTAGGAACTAAAAAAGACTGATGTGCTGATGTTGAAATGGAAAGGAAGAGACTCAACAAATTGTCTTATTCATTCATTAGACTGATTCTCTTTTATACAGCAGCTTACATAGAAAAAGAAAGTAACACAATATTCAAACATAACTAATAACAGTAAACAAGTACCAATGCAA
>JAOXJP010227582.1:0-11276 GCA_025762735.1 Platanus orientalis | reverse complement strand
CATCACAACCACACTTTTTCGTAACTTTGTACCTATATTAGATGTTGTAAATCACAATCCCACACGTGCACAACTTTGGACCATTTTTCAGAGTTGTGTATCAAAAGTGCACATGTGTGTAATTTCGTACCATTCATAAGACTTATGCACCAATCCCCCATAGAGAGAACTTTGTACCTTATTTAGGTGATACACACCACAAGCCTACTCACAGATAAATATGCAACATTTTTAAGAATTGTGTCCCATCTCGCCACTTGCACGTAATTTTATAAACCATTTAAGAGTTCTATGCCATGAGCCCACACGTGCATAATTTTATACCATTTGAAGCATATTACAGGCCGACACTTGCGAAACTTTTTACCGATTTTTGAAGTTGTGCACCACAAGCACCATCATCTATATCTTTGTACCATCTTTTGGAGTTGTGCCCCTCATGCACACTTTTTCAGAAGTTTGTTCCTAGTTTCAGAATTCTACATCACAAACCCACATGTGCACAATTTTGGACAATTTTTCGGAGTTATGCATCAAAAGTACACTCGTACGTAACTTCCTACCATTTGTGGTTGTTGTGTGCCATAAGATCCATCGTGCGTACTTTTATGCCATTTAAAGGAGTCGTGCACCAAACCCCAATAGGAGAAACATATATCATATTTAGGTGTTGTGCCTCACAAGCTCATGCTTCCGTAACTCCGTTACTTATTTCAGAGTTGTGCATCATCTCCCCACCTACGCGTAATTTGGAATCATGTTTAGGAGTTGTACACCACAGTCACAAACGTGAATATATTTGGGTTATTTAAAGAAGTTATGTGCTACAAGCCAACACGTGCACAACTTCCAATGACATAATTAAGTTGTGCACTACAATGCTCCACGTGTAAAACTTTGAACAATTTTCAGAAGTTGTGCATCACAGCCACAGTTTCTCCTAACTTTGTACCTATATTAGATGTTGTAAATCACAATCCCACACGTGCAAAACTTTGGACCATATTTCGGAGTTGTGCATCAAAAGTACATATCTGTGTAATTTTGTACCATTCATAAGAGTTCTGCACGAAACCCCCACGGAGGGATCTTTGTACCTTATTTAACTGATACGCACCACAAGCCTACTCATAGATAAATGCACAACTTTTTTAAGAATTATGTCCCATCTCGCCAGTTGCACGTAATTTTGTACACCTTTTAGGAGTTTTGTGCCATTAGCCCAAACATGTATAATTATATATCATTTGAAGCACATTACAGGCCAACACTTCCAAAACTTTGTACTGATTTTTTAAGTTGTGCACCACAAGCACCATCGTGCATATCTTTGTACCATCTTTTGGAGATATGCCCCACATGCACACTTTTTCCGAAGTTTGTTCCTATTTTCAGAATTCTAAATCACAAACCCACAAGTGCAAAACTTAGAAATTTTTTTTCGAAGTTATGCATTAAAAGTACACTCATACGTAATTTCATACCATTTGTGGTTTTTGTGCCCCATAAGCTCCATCGTGCGTACTTTTGAGCCATTTAAAGGAGTTATGCACCGATCCCCAATGGGTGTGAGTTTGTATCATATTTAGGTGTTGTGCATCACAAGCTCATGCTTCCGTAACTCCGTTACTTATTTTAAAGTTGGGCATCGTCTCCCCACCAATGCGTAATTTGGAATAATGTTTAGGAGTTATGCACCACGATCACAAACATGAATATATTTGGGTCATTTAAAGGAGTTATGCACTACAAACCAACACGTGCACAACTTCGTACGACATAATTAAGTTGTGCACTACAAAGCTCCATGTGCATAACTTTGTATAATTTTTAGGAGTTGTGCATCACAACCACACTTTTTTGTAACTTTGTACTTATATTAGATGTTGTAAATCGCAATCCCACACGTTCACAACATTGGAACATTGTTCGGAGTTGTGCCTCAAAAGTGCACAAGTGTGTAATTTTATACCATTCATAAGAGTTATGCACCAAACCCCCATGGAGAGAACTTTGTACCTTATTTAAGTGATACGCACCACAAGCCTACTCACAGATAAATGCACAACATTTCAAGAATTGTGTCCCATCTCCCCACTTGCGCATAATTTTGTACACCTTTTAGGAGTTCTACGCCATAAGTCCAAACGTGCATAATTTTATATCATTCGAAGCACATTACAGGCCAACACTTGCAAAACTTTGTACCGATTTTTGAAGTTGTACACCACAAGCACCATCGTGTATATCTTTGTACCATCTTTTGGAGTTGTGCCCTACATGAACACTTTTTTAGAAGTTTGTTCCTAGTTTTGGAATTCTACATCACAAACCCACATGTGCACAACATCAGATAATTTTTCAGAGTTATGCATCAAAAGTACACATGTACGTAACTTCGTACCATTTGTGCTTGTTGTGTGCCATAAGCTCCATCGTGCGCACTTTTCTACCATTGAAAGGAGTTTTTCACCAAACCCCAATAGGAGTAACATATATCATATTTAGGTGTTGTGCCTCACATGCTCATGCTTCCGTAACTCTGTTACTTATTTCAGAGTTGTGCATCATCTCCCCACCGATGCGTAATTTGGAATCATGTTTAGGAGTTGTGCATCACAATCACAAACGTGAATATATTTGGGTCATTTTAAGGAGTTATGCGCTACAAACCAACACATGCACAACTTCCAATGACATAATTAAGTTGTGCACTACAATGCTCCACGTGCATAACTTTGTACAATTTTCATGACTTATGCATAACAACCACACTTTTTCGTAACTTTGTACCTATAGAGAGAACTTTGTAGCTTATTTAAGTGATACGCACCATAAGCCTACTTACTGATAACTGCACAACTTATTTTAGAATTGTGTACCATCATGCCACTGGTGCGTAACTTTGTAGCACTTTTAGGAGTTCCGCGCCCTAAGCCCAAACATGCATAATTTTATATGATTTGAAGCAATTGTGCATTACAAGCCAACACGTGCAAAACTTTGTACCGATTTTTGAAGTTGTACACCACAAGCACACTTTTTCAGAAGTTTGTACCTAGTTTAGGAATTCTACATCACAAACCCACATGTGCACAACTCTGGACAATTTATCGGAGTTATGCATCAAAAGTACACTCGTACGTAAGTTCGTACCATTTGTGGTTGTTCTGCGCCATAAGTTCCATCGTGCGTACTTTTGTGCCATTTAAAGGAGTTGTGCACCGAACCCGAACGGGTGTAACTTTGTATCATATTTAGGTGTTGTGCATCACAAGCTCATGCTTGTGTAACTCCATTACTTATTTCAGAGTTGTGCATCATGTCCACACCTATGCGTAATTTGGAATCATGTTTAGCAGTTGGCCACCACAGTCACAAATATGATTTAAGTTGTGCAGTACAAGCCAACACGAGGACAACTCCGTAGGACATAGTTATGTTGTGCACTACAAGGCTCCACGTGCATAACTTTGTACACTTTTTAGGGGTTGTGCATCACAACCACCGTTTTTCGTTACTTTGTACCTATATTAGATGTTGTAAATCACAATCCCACATGTGCACAACTTTGGACCATTTTCTAGAGTTATGCATCAAAAGTCCACTTGTGTGTAATTGCATACCATTCATAAGAGTTATGCACCAAAGCCCCATAGAGAGAACTTTGTAGCTTATTTAGGTGATACGCACCATAAGATTACTCACTAATAACTGCACAACTTATTTTTGAATTATGTACCATCATGCCACTCGTGCGTAACTCTGTAGCACTTTTAGGAGTTCCGCACCCTAAGCCCAAACATGCATAATTTTATATCATTTGAAGCAATTCTGCATTACAAGCCAACACATGCAAAACGTTGTACTGATTTTCGAGGTTGTGCACCACATACACCATCGTGGATAATTTTCTACCATCTTTTGGAGTTGTGACCCACACGCACACTTTTTCAGAAGTTTGTACCGAGTTTCAGAATTCTACATCACAAACTCACATGTGCATAACTTTGGACAATTATGCATCAAAAATACACTCGTACGTAAGTTTGTACCAATTGTGGTTGCTGTACGCCAGATGCTCCATCGTGTGTCCTTTTGTACCATTTTAAGGAGTTGTGCACCGAACCCCAACAGGTGTAACTTTGTATCACATTTACGTGATGTGCATCACAAGCTCATGCTTGCGTAACTCCATTACTTATTTCAGAGTTGTGCATCATCTACCCACCTATGCGTAATTTGTAATCATGTTTAGGAGTTGTGCACTACAATCACAAACCTGAATATATTTGGGTCATTTAAAGGAGTTATGCACTATAAGCCAACACGTGCACAACTTCGTACGACATATTTAAGTTGTGCACTATAAAGCTCCTCGTACATAACTTTGTATACTTTTTAGGAGTTGTGCATCCCAACACGTGCTAAACTTTGGACCATTTTTAATAGTTGTGCATAAAAAATGCACATGTCTGAAATTTTGTACCATTCATAAGAGTTATGCACCAAACCCCCATGGGGAGAACTTTGTAGCTTATTTAAGTGATACTTAGCACAAGCCTACTCATAGATAAATGTACAACTTATTTTAGAATTGTGTCCCATCTTGCCACTTGCACATAATTTTGTACACCTTCTAGGAGTTTTGTGCCATGAACCTAAATGTGCAGAATTTCATATCATTTGAAGCACATTACAAGCCAACACGAGCAAAACGTTGTACCGATTTTCGAAGTTCTGCCCCACAAGCACAATTTTTCAGAAGTTTATACCTACTTTCATAATTCTCGGAGTTATGCACCAAAAGTACACTCGTACGTAACTTTATACCATTGTGGTTGTTGTGTGACATAAGCTCCATCGTGCGTACCTTTGTGCCATTTAAAGGAGTTCTGCACCAAACCCCCACGGGTGTAACATTGTATCATATTTAGGTGTTGTGCATCACAAGCTCATGCTTGCGTAACCCCGTTACTTATTTCAGAGTTGTGCATCATGTCCCCACCTATGCGTTATTGGGAATCATGTTTAGGAGTTGTGCACCACAATCAGAAATATGAATTAATTTGTGCACTACAAGCCAACTCGAGCTCAACTTCGTAGGACATAATGAAGTTGTACACTACAAGGCTCCACGTGCATAACTTGTACACTTTTCAGGAGTTGTGCATCACAACCACACTTTTTCGTAACTTTGTACTTATATTAGATGTTGTAAATCACAATCCCACATGTGTACAACTTTGGACCATTTTCTGGAGCTATGCATAAAAAATGCACTTGTTTGTAATTTCATACCATTCATTAGAGTCATGCACCAAAGACCCATAGAGAGAACTTTGTACCTTATTTAAGTGATACGCGCCACAAGCGTACTCACTGATAATTGCATAACTTATTTCAGAATTATGTACCATCTAGCCACTGATGCATAACTTTATAGCACTTTTAGGAGTTCCGCGCCCTAAGCCCAAACGTGTATAATTTTATATCATTTGAAGCAATTGTGTATTACAAGCCAACACGTGAAAAACGTTGCACTGATTTTTGAAGTTGTATACCACAAGCACCATCGTGGATAACTATCTACCATCTTTTGGAGTTGTGCCCCACAAGCACACTTTTTCTAAAGTTTGTACCTAGTTTCGTAATTCTACATCAAAAACCCACATGTGCTAAACTTTGGACAATTTCACGGAGTTAAGCACCAAAAGTATACTCGTACGTAACTTCGTACCATTTGTGGTTGTTGTGCGCCATAAGCTCCACCGTGAGTACTGTTGTGCCATTTAAAGGAGTTGTGCACCAAACCCCAACGGGTGTAACTTTGTATCATATTTAGGTGTTGTGCATCACAAGCTCATGCTTGCGTAACTCCGTTACTTATTTATGAGTTGGGCATCATCTCCCCACCAACGCGTAATTTGGAATCATATTTAGGAGTTGTGCACCACAATCACAAACATGAATGTGTTTGGGTCATTTAAAGGAGTTGTGCACTATAAGCCAACACGAGTACAACTTCGTACGACATAATTAAGTTGTGCACTATAAGGCTCCACGTGCATAACTTTGCACACTTATCAAGAGTTGTGCATCACAACCATACATTTTCGTAACTTTGTACCTATATTAGATGTTGTAAATCACAATCCCACATGTGCACAACTTTGGACCATTTTTTGGAGTTGTGCATCAAAACTGCACTTGTGTTTAATTTTGTACCATTCATAAGAGTTACGCACCAAAGCCCCACGGAGAGAACTTTGTACCTTATTTAAGTGATACGCATCACAAGCGTACTCACTAATAACTGCACATCTTATTTTAGAATTGTGTACCATCTCCCCACTGGGGGTAATTTTGTACCACTTTTAGGAGTTCTGCACCCTGAACCCAAACGTGCATAATTTTATATCATTTGAAGTAATTGCGCATTACAAGCCAACGTGTGTAAAACTTTGTATCGATTTTTTATGTCATGCACCACAAGCACCAGCGTGGATAACTTTGCACCATCTTTCAGAATGGTGGCCCACAAGTACACTTTTTCAAAAGTTTGAAACTAGTTTCGTAATTCTACAGCACAAACCCACACGTGCACAACTTTTGACAATTTTTTGGAGTTATGCACCAAAAATACACTTGTACGTAACTTTGTACCATTTGTGGTTGTTCTGCGCCATAAGCTCCATCGTGCGTACTTTTGTGCCATTTAAAGGAGTTGTGTACCAAACCCCAGCACGTGTAACTTTGTATCATATTTAGGTGTTGTGCATCACAATCTCATGCTTATGTAACTCCGTTACTTATTTTAGAGTTGTGCATCATCTTCTAACCTACACGTAATTTGGAATCATGTTTAGGAGTTGTGTACAACAATCACAAACATGAATATATTTGGTTTATTTAAAAGAGTTGTGCACTACAAACCAACACGAGCACAACTTCATACAACATAACTAAGTTGTGCACTACAAGGTTGTACGTGCATAACTTGGCACACTTCTCAGGTGTTGTGCATCACAACCGTACTTTTTTGTAACTTTGTACCTATATTGGAGGTTGTAAATCACAATCCCACACGTAGACAACTTTGGATCATTTTTTGGAGTTGTGCATCTAAGGTGCACTTGTGTCTAAATTCGTACTATTCATAAGAGTTCACACCAAAGCCCCATGGAGAGAACGTTGTACCTTATTTAAGTGATGCGCACCACAAGTGTACTCACTGATAGCTGCACAACTTATTTTAGAACTATGTACCATCTCGCCACTGGCACGTTATTTTGTACCACTTTTATGAGTTCTGCACCCTGAGCCCAAACGTGCATAATTTTATATCATTTGAAACAATTGTGCAGTAGATGCCAACGCGTGCAAAACTTTGTACCAATTTTTGAAGTTGTGCACCACAAGCACCATCGTGGATAACTTTGCACCATCTTTTGGTGTTGTGCCCCACAAGCACACATTTTCATGAAGTTTGTACCTAGATTTGTAATTCTACATCACAAACCCACTTGTGCATAACTTTCGACAATTTTTCAGAGTTTTGCACCAAAAGTACACTTGTACATAAGTTCGTACCATTTGTGGTTGCTTTGTGCCACAAGCTCCATCGTACGTTCTTTTGTGCCATTTAAAGGAGTTATGTACCAAACCCCAACAGGTGTAACTTTGTATCATATTTAGGTGTTGTGTATCACAAGTTCATGCTTGCGTAACTCCGTTACTTATTTTAGAGTTGTGCATCATCTCCCGACCTACACGTAATTTGGAATCATGTTTAGGAGTTGTGCACAATAATCACAAACATGAATATTTTTGGTTCATTTAAAGGAGTTGTGCACTACAAACCAACACGGGCACAACTTCGTACGACATAACTGAGTTGTGCACTACAAGGCTGCACGTGCGTAACTTGGCACACTTTTCAGGAGTTGTGCATCACAACCATATTTTTTCATAACTTTGTACCTATATTGGATGTTGTAAATCACAATCCCACACGTGCACAACTTTGGATAATTTTTTGGAGTTGTGCATCAAAAGTGCACTTGTGTGTAAATTTGTACCATTCATAAGAGTTCACACCGAAGCCCCATGGAGAGAACTTTGTACCTTATTTAAGTGAGATGCACTAGAAGCCTACTCACTGATAACTGCACAACTTATTTGAGAATTGTGTAGGATCTTGCCACTGGCGCATTATGTTGTACTACTTTTAGGAGTTCCGCGCCCGGAGCCTAAACGTGCATAATTTTATATCATTTAAAACAATTGTGCTTTACAAGCCAATGTGTGCAAAACTTTGTACCAATTTTTGAACTTGTGCAGGACAAGCACCGTCGTAGATAACTTTGGACCATCTTTCGGAGTTGTACCCCATAAGCACACTTTTTCGGAAGTTTGTTCCTTGTTTCGTAATTCCACATCACAAACCTACATGTGCACAACTTTGGACAATTTTTCAGAGTTATGCACCAAAAGTACACTCGTACATAACTTCATACCATTTGTGGTTGTTGTTCGCCATAAGCTCCATCATGCGTACTTTTGTGCCATTTAAAGGAGTTGTGCACAAAACCCCAATGGGTGTAACTTTGTATCATATTTAGGTGTTGTGCAACACAAGCTCATGCTTGTGTAACTCCGTTTGTTATTTCAGAGTTGTGCATCATCTCCTCATCTACTCATAATTTGGAATCATATTTAAGAGTTGTGCACCATAATTACAAACATGAATGTATTTAGGTCATTTAAAGGACTGTGCACTACAAGCCAACACGAGCACAACTTCGTACGACATAATTAAGTTGTGCACTACAATGCTCCACGTGCATAACTTTGCACACTTTTCAGGAGTTGTGCATCAGAACCAACACAAGCACACTTTTCAGGATGTTGTAAATCACAATTCCACACGTGCACAACTTTGGATGATTTTTGGGTGTTGTGCATCAAAAGTGCACTTGTGTGTAATTTTTAACCATTCATAAGAGTTATGCCCGAAAGCCCCATGGAGGGAACATTGTACCTTATTTAAGTGATATGCTCTACAATCCTACTCACTGATAACTGCACAACTTATTTGAGAATTGTGTACCATCTCGCCACTGGCGCGTAATTTTAAACAACATTTAGGAGTTCCGCGCCCTGAACCCAAACATGCATAACTTTATATCATTTGAAACAATTGTGCATTACAAGCCAACACATGCAAAACATTGTACAGATTTTTGAAGTTGTGCACCACAAGCACCACCGTGGATAGCTTTGCACCATTTTTTGCAGTTGCGCCCCACAAGTACACTTTTTCAGAAGTTTGTACCTAGTTTCATAATTGTACATCACAAACCCACATGTGCACAACTTTGGACAATTTTTCCGAGTTATAGACCAAAAGTACACCTGTACGTAACTTCGTACCATTTGTGGTTTTTGTGCGCCATAAGCTCCATCGTGCATAGTTTTGTGCCATTTAAAGGAGTTGTGCACCAAACCCCAACGGTTGTAACTTTGTATCATATTTGGGTGTTGTGCATCACAAGCTCATGCTTACATAACTCCGTTACTTATTTCAGAGTTGTGCATCATCTCCCCACCAACGCATAATTTGGAATCATATTTAGGAGTTGTGGACGACAATCACAAACCTGAATGTATTTGGGTCATTTAAAGGTGTTGTGCACTACAAGCCAACACGAGCACAACTTCGTACGACATAATTAAGTTGTGCACTACAAGGCTCCACGTGCATAACTTTGCACACTTTTCAGGAGTTGTGCATCACAACCAAACTTTTTTGTAACTTTGTACCTATATTGGATATTGTAAATCATAGTACCACATGTCCACAACTTTGGACCATTTTTTATAGTTGTGCATCAAAAGTGCACTTGTGTGTAATTTCGTACCACTCGTAAGAGTTATACAAAAAAGCCACATGGAGAGAACATTGTACCTTATATAAGTGATACGCACCACAAGCTTACTCATTGGTAACTACAAGACATATTGGAGAATTAGTACCATCTCCCCACTAGCGTGTACTTTTCTGCCACTTTTAGGAGTTCCACGCCCTGAGCCTAAACGTGCATAATTTTATATAATTTGAAGCATTTGTGCATTACAAGCCAACGCATGCAAAACTTTGTACTGGTTTTTGAAGCTGTGCACCACAAGCACCATCAAGGATAACTTTACACCATCTTTTGGAGTTGTGTGCCTCAACCACACTTTTTCAGAAGTTTGTACCTAGTTTTGTAATTCTACATCACAAACCCACATGTGCACAACTTTGGACAATTTTACGGAATCATGCTCCAAAAGTACACTCATACGTAACTTCATACCATTTGTAGTTGTAGTGCACCATAAGTTCCATCGTGCATACTTTTGTGCCATTTAAAGGATTTGTGCCCCAACTCCCAATGGGTGTAACTTTGTATCATATTTAGGTGTTGTACATCACAAGCTCATGTTTGCTTAACTCCGTTACTTATTTTAGAGTTGTGCTTCATCTCCCCACCTACGCGTAATTTGGAATCATATGTAGGACTTGTGCACCACAATCACAAACATGAATGTACTTGGGTCATTTAAAAGAGTTGTGCACTACAAGCCAGCACGAGCATAACTTCGTACGACATAATTTAGTTATGCACTACAAGGCTCAACGTACATAACTTTGCACACTTTTCAGGAGCTGTGCATCACAACCAAATTTTTTCGTAACTTTGTACCTATATTGGATGTTGTAAATCACAATCCCACACGTGCACAACTTTGGACGATTTTTTGGAGTTGTGCATCGAAAGTGCACTTGTGTGTATTTTGAACCATTCATAAGAGTTATGCACCAAAGCCTCACGGAAAGAACATTGTACCTTATTTAAGTGATACGCATCACAAGCTTACTCACTGATAACTGCACAACTTATTTGTAAATTGTGTACCATCTCACCACTGGCGCATAATTTTGACCAACATTTAGGAGTTCCGAACCTTGAGCCCAAATGATTGATGCTACCGTGGCTTACCGATTTGGCTTCAAGTACAAACTTTTTACAATGGTTTGAGTGCTACAATCCAAACAATGATTGATGCTACCGTGGGAGGAACATTGATGGGGAAAACATCGGAAGAAGCTTCTAAGTTGCTAGATGAGATGGCCTCTAATACTACCACTGGTCCTCGGACCGAATGGCACCTAAAAGGGCTGCGGGAGTTCATTGGATTAATGCTTTTTCTGTTTTAGCGGTTCAAGT
>JAOXJP010227581.1:0-11276 GCA_025762735.1 Platanus orientalis | reverse complement strand
CTTATAGAATTTTCTCTTTAATTTTAGTGGTATTCGTTTATCACACAACACTCCAGAAGCACCTCTCCACTTCAACCTTCCCGTTCTAATTCTATGAGCAACATCATCTACAATATCTCCCTCTTTGTGCATAATATTAGTTTATCACATCCAATCTAGAATTTTAAATTTTTTGTTATCTATTGCTGATTATTTGAAAATGCAATGGACAAATCCATACACACACAGGAGGATGAGAGGATTGACTACCAAATTCTAAAGAATAATGAGAAGAAGAATAGTTAACAAAGGAAGAAGAATAGTTCAAGATATCATCAAATTCAAAAATATTAAAAATAAAAGAAGAATGGAAAATGTAGAAGTGGAAGAGTGAAGGCCCTTATTGGAGTAAAAGAGCATAATTATATAAGTATAAAGACCATCATTAGAGTCAAAGAAAATGGAGAAAAATGAGTATAATAATTAATATTTAATAATTGTTGGAGAAGAGTAGTAGAATATATTAATAAAAAAAGGAAGAATAAGAGTATAACTATAGAAGTTTTTGTTGGATGGTTGGAGTAGGATATAGAGATTAAAAAAAGAGTAGAAACCATAGACTGTAGAGCAAAAGACCATCATTGGGTTGGGTCATGGGTGCAAGATTGCCAAAAAATGATAAAAAATGAATGATAAATAGAAAATACCTTTGGATTAAATATCGTTGGTTCTTGTTGGATAATTCTCATATAAATTGATGCACAATGGAGCCATTGAAAGTTAGAGGATTGAAGGAGGTGTCAAAGGGAACTGGAAAAAGGGATAACCAATTGTATGTGCTCCTTGAGGGCTTGAATGCTACAAGCCCAAAAGCTTCTTCCCTGTTTTTCAATCTACAGGCTTTACTCTACAATTCTTCAATCTCTGCCACATACTTCAATTCTTCAAATAAGTGATGAATGTTGAACGAACCAGGGTTTGGTGATGGAAACTAAATTTTGAGTCTTCTTAAAACTCTAGAGTTTGAAAACCAAATGATGCGATGAAGAAAAAGAAAGAAACAATCACGAATAGAATTATTCATTAATAGTTTAAGCTGAAAAAAGAAATTTAAACTCTTTCTAAATACTAAAAAGTTAAAAATAGGATCTCTTAAAAAAAATTCAAGACTCAGCCTTAGTCATGGGAGTCAGCCGAGTCACTCCCATGACTCGGCCAAGTCTGTAACCTATAGGAGTCATACATGCAACTCAACTTCTAACCCTCGAGAGTGAAGTCAGCTTAGCCAAGTCACCTAGTTGATTCGGGGAGATATCCTCTACTCCGAGGAAAAAGTGAGCCACCATGAGCCGAGACACAAAGGGGGTAGGGCCCATACACTCTTTGTAGGCCCCACCACCCCCTTAATTTGTGTCTCGGCTCATGGCAGCTCACTTTTTCCCCTGCACAGAGGATGTTAGTCCATAAAATAAGAGACACCAAATTCAAAAACACATCATTTATCAATCAATGGCACTCCTACATGTCTATGTCAACACAGACAATCATTCTCCAGTTTAGATATGCTCTTGCAGTCCTACTCCCACCATATATGTTGGGCGAGATAGTGACAAGGGAGAAATTAATGGATAAACCATATTATTTACCAAAAGGGTCCTTTCTCCTAAATACACACATGTACTCCAAAAAGGTGTGCTGTCACAAGACAGTCCCACTCACAGGAGAGGAGAGGATTCAGTTTGTACTGAGGTTCCAATAGAAATCTTGTAGGCAGAAAGTGTGGGAATAATTAGGCAATATGATCATCCCATTGGTACTCCATAGAAAGGATCACATAGTTGAGAACCCATAAAACAATAGCCCGGATTTCATGCGCACAAAAGAGGTGTGCAAGTTGTGCACTTGGACCAGGGGCTGACGCATCAGCATCGAAAAGTGATTTACACTTTTTGGGGGCGCGCATATCACTTTTCGGCGCTGATGTGTCTGTCCCCCTAGCCCAGGTGCACAACTTGCACACCTTTTTTGTGCGAACGAAATCCGGGGGGATAAAACAGTAGCCCCACTGTAGCATTTGTGTGTAAAAACTTAAAAACTGTCCAGTTCAAGTTTGTTACTTCAACCAAATGTCGTAGGTGAAAGTTGTGATTAAAAAACCTTTGTAGACGTGTCACAGATTGACTTGTGATGTATTTTTTAATTTGGTCTCTTTTTTAACACCTACCTTTTCCAATGAGCACTTTTGTGGATGTTTTTAACCCAACACACCACATGTCAGCTTATAGTTTCTCGTAGACACTTTTTCGTCCCAAACATTTGTTTCCAATGTGGAAAACCAAATGCAGATGAAAAAAAACTTGCAATTTACAGCACGGATTAACATCTGCCCAAATGCACAGGCGGACACATGGCATCAAAAATGTGATTTACACTTTTTGGAGAGGTGATTTTCACCTTTGCACCAAGTCCACAGGGTGCAACCCACTTGCATGAGTTGCACTCGATTAGTCTAATCAACCATAAACTTATCATACTTAAAAACACCCCTAAAAGTGTCCCAAGAGAACTTCAAAACCATTTAATTATAGATGCCAAACGTCAAAGCAAATATATCATCTTTGGATAAAACAATCATCAAGACACATCGATTTTAAGAGCTCCCTGAGGTTTCTTCCAAATATATCTGGGAGTTGAGAATGTCAAGGATCGAGCTATGTCGCGAACTAGCTACCATGATCCTTCAGCACCCTTTGTTGGATTCTGGAAAGCAGAGAAACCCCAAAAAAGTCTTCAACGAGTAGGGCTGAGAAATGGTCAGCCCTTCTTCTGTGATCTTTGTTATCTGCAATTTCCAAATTATCAATGTATTATTAGATCATCGAACAAAAATGCCCTTATCAGGTTATTAGAGTGACAAACAATTATAAGGATCTTACTTAAAATGAAACAATAAGGTCAATTTCTACCCTATGAAGCTAAACAGTCTACACAGCTCTAGACCATGCTCACATGGCATCAATGTAAATGTAATATGTTGTAAATTACCTAAGTTGTAAAATACATTGTATAGACTAGGACCTGAGTTGAGTCATGTTAGAGTCTAGGAGGTTATTGGGGTCAAGCACCATGAAGATTACCATTAAGTGCCAAGAAAGCCTTAAAAGGACAATTCAGGAGTCTGCAAATCATCCTGAAGGATTCATGCACTACTCCAATATCTCTCAAGGTAAATCAGGTATTGTATGGTAGTCTAGGTGAATCAAAGGTCCAATAAAGGGTTCCAAAGGTCTTGAGACCTTCCCGGACCATGGAGGGACGATCCAAAGACCTCTATAGCATTTCTAAGGTTTTAGAAGGCAATACAAGGGATTTGGGTTGACCTAGGATTGATCAAGTTCAATCCAAATTATTTGGATCGATTCAACAACTCTTGGGTTGCAAGTTTTGACTGTTTTTTGGACTTGGATCGATCCAACGTAGTGAAAACACTGTATAACATTTTAAACTTCAAAAATCTATTTCAAATCAATGGCTAACATCATTTGACTATTTGGGGACGTTCTAATCTAATGGACTAGCATCATTCTCATCCAATATAAAAGAGGATGAGCCCCCATGAGCATTAAAATGGTTCTTACAAAAATCTCATATACTTGAAAGCTCATTTTGTCTATTGTGGTAAATCTTGAGAGGTTTGGTTCTTCTAATCTTTGGAGAATCCCTTTTTATGCTTAGATAGGAAAATCCATATCCAAGACCATTCCATTACCTTCTCTTTAACCTTGCTAAGGCATATCATTTGGAGGTAGGCTACAAGGGTTGTCCAAAAAGGAGACCCAAGAAAAAAAAAAGTGGGCTTAATAGTCACATTGTGCTCAAGGAGGAGCAACCTACCAAGATTGGCTCTCTAACTTGAAGACTTAACTAAAAGTCATTGGGGAGCTATAGTCATATATTGCTTAAGGAGGAGCAACCCCAACTTGTGTGCAAGGCAACATAAACCTTTAAGAGGTAAACACTTGCCTTAACTTTATTTAAAGTTTTTGTGACCTCTCCCATCGGAGACACTGGAGAATTGGCATTACCGCCGGAGACACCTATAGTGTGCACCTATAGCTCTTCCGTCGGAGACACCAGAAGAGTAGACCATAGACCACACCTACTGGAGACACCGATTGTAGCTTGCTTGGTAAGTAGAATAGGTTTTTTGTTAATTTTAGCTTTGATTGTAATACTATTAATCTTAATAAAATTAGTTAGCTCGATGGTGAGCTTTTAAGAGTGGATGTAGGCTATTATGCTGAACCATTATACATCTTGTGTATATTGTGATTGATTGTGGTTTGTCTTTAATTCGTCATTCTTATTTGTCAAGCATTGCACATATTGATACAATCTCACATGCAATACAATTAAATCTATTTATATATATGTGCACATCTCAATTGCAATCAATCTTTAGGAATAACTTGACTAATTAAAAAAAACAATTGAATTTAGGGTAATTGAAAAGAATTTTAAAATATCTTATTCACCCCCTCTAGGATCAATATTGGAACTTCACGACCATGAGAAAATGGCTTTCATCACTAACCATGGGCTTTACTGTTACAAGGTCATGCCCTTTGGGCTGAAGAATACGGGAGCAACCTACCAAAGACTAGTCAATTAGATTTTCAAAAACCAAATCAGGAGAAACGTCGAAGTGTATGTGGATGACATACTGGTAAAATCCTCCTAGTCGAGCAACATCTATCAGATTTGAGCGAGACATTCCAGACCCTAAGGAAGCACAAGATGAAGCTTAACCCTTATAAATGTGCCTTTGGAGTATCGGCTGAGAAGTTCCTCGGGTTCATGTTTTTCTAACGGGGGATAGAGGCGAATCCCGAGAAGGTGAAGGCCATAATCGACATGCAATCACTAAGGAACACATAAGAAGTGCAACGACTGGCCAGGAGGGTAGCAACCTTGAGAAAATTCATATCCCAGGCCACAGACAAGTGCTTTCCTTTTTTTCACCTATTGAAAAAGGCATTCTGCTTGGATGAAGAATGCAACAAGGCCTTCCAAGAGCTTAAGGACCACCTCGACTGTCTGCCACTGATCAATCAACAGAAGCAGAGCAAGGTGCCCTACGTGTACTTGTTAGTATTAGAAATGGAAGTTAGTACAGTTTTAATAAAGGAAGAGGGTAGAATATAAGCGCTAGTGTATTACACTAGTAGAGACTTTAAAGGGGCAGAAGAAAGATACCTGAGGGCCGAGAAGATGGCATTCGCACTAGTTGTCATGGCCCGGTGACTAAGGCCCATTTCCAAGACCACACTATCCAGGTGCTCATTGATTAGCCAATTAGAACCATACTGCACAAGTTGGAGACCTCTAGGAGACTAGTCAAGTGGTCAGTAGAGCTTAGTGAGTTTGACATCGAATACCACCCACTGAGAGCTATCAAGGGTCAAGTAGTGGCAGAATTCATCGTTGAATACAATCATGCACCAGGGGAGGAATTTAAGGCACAAGAGGAACAACTAGAGAGAGAAGAAGTAAGTCAGGCAGAGTGGATTATACACGTTGACGGCTCCTTCACCAATAGCACAGCCGGGGGAGGGGTTGTCTTGGTCACACCAAAGGGAAACAAGCTCAAGTATGCCATCAAATTTGGGTTCAAGGCAGCCAACAATGAGGCCGAGTACGAAGCAATGTTCACAGGACTACGCCTTACCCGTGCACTCGAGGCCAAGAGGGTTAGGGTCAACAGTGACTCCTAGCTTATGGTAGGGCAAGTACAAGGGGGTACAAGGCAAATGATGGGCAGATGAAATAGTACCTCTCCATGGTAGTGAAAGAGAAGTCCTGCTTCTAATATTTTATCATACAACGGGTCCCACGAGAATAAAATGAAAAAATTGATAGATTAGCTAGACTCGCATTGTCTACCGCTGAAAGCCTCAACCCCGGGATCTTTGTTGAGTGTCTACTCGAGCCAAGCACCAAGGCAGAAGAAGATAGGGAAGTCAGCATGGCTAGCCCCAGGCCCAAGTGGGCCAACCAAATTCTAAAGTATCTGAAGAATGGTGAGTTTCCTGAGTTAAAGGACGAGGTGAAAAAAGTGAAAATAAGGGCAACTCGATATCTCTTTCTAGGTGACACCCTTTAATAAGAAGAGCTTCACCCTTTCCTTGCTCAAACTCGATGGCTGGCCACTAGACCCTTCGCTTCATGGACACCTTCTTAGGGTACAACCAGATAAAGATGCACGAGTCCGACCAGGAGAAAATGGCTTTCATCACTAACCGATGGCTTTATTATTACAAGGTCATGCCCTTCGGGCTGAAGAATGTGGGAGCAACTTACCAAAGATTAGTCAAGGAGATTTTTAAAAACCAAATCAGAAGGAACGTCGAAGTGTATATGGACGACATGTGGGTCAAAAGTCTCCTAGCTGGGTAACATCTGTCGGATTTGAGTGAGATGTTCTAGACCCTGAGGAAGCACACGATGAAGCTTAACCCCAAAAAATGTGCCTTTGGAGTATTGGTTGGGAAGTTCCTCGTGTTCATGGTTTCCCAACAGGGGATAGAGGTGAATCCCAAGAAGGTGAAGGCCATAATCGACATGCAATCACCAAGGAACATATAAGAAGTGCAACGACTGACCATGAGGGTAGCAACTTTGAATGGATTCAAATCCTGGGCCACAGACAAGTGCTTTCCTTTTTTCACCTACTGAAAAAGGCATTCTACTAGGACGAAAAATGCGACAAGGCCTTCCAAGAGCATAAGGACCACCTCGGCTGCCTATCATTGATTAATCAACCGAAGCAGGGTGAGGTGCTCTACGTGTACTTATCGGTATCAGAAATGGAAGTTAGTTCAGTTTTAATCAAGGAAGAGGGTAAGATATAAGCGCTAGTGTATTACACCAGTAAAGCCTTTAAAGGGGCAGAAGAAAGATACCTGAGGGCCGAGAAGATGGTGTTCGTACTGGTTGTCATGGATTGGCAACTAAGGCCCTATTTTCAGGCCCACACCATCCGGGTGCTCACTAATCAGCCACTTAGAACCATACTACACAAGTCGAAGACCTCTAGGAGACTAGTCAAGTGGTCAATAGAGTTGAGTGACTTTGATATCGAATACCACCCACGGGGAGCTATCAAGGGTCAAGTAGTGGTAGAATTCATTGTCGAATACACTCATGCACTAGGGGAGGAATTTAAGGCCCAAGAGGAATAGCTAGGGAGATAAGAAGTAAGTTAGGAAGAGTGGGTTATACATGTTGATGGCTCCTTCACCAATAGCACAACTAGGGGAGGGGTTGTCTTGGTCACACCAGAGGGAAAAGAGCTCAAGTATGCCATCAAATTTGGGTTCAAGGAAACCAACAATGAGGCTGAGTACAAAGAAGTGCTCATTGGACTACACCTTACCTGTGCACTCGGTGCTAAGAGGGTTAGGGTCAACAACGACTCCTAGCTTGTGGTTGGGTAAGTACAAGGGGAGTACAAAGCAAAGGATGGGAGGATGAAATAGTACCTCGTCATGGTAGTGAAAGAAGTCTTGATTCGGGCATTTCACCATACAGTGGGTCCCACAAGAATAGAATGAAAAATCTAATAGATTGGCCAAACTTGCATCATCTGCCATTGAAAGCCTTGACCCTGGGATCTTTGTTGAGTGTTTACCCGAGCTAAGCATGGTGGTAGAAGAAGATAGGGAAGTTAGCATGGCTAGCCCTAGGTCCGAGTGGGCCAACCAGATCATAAAGTATCTGAAGATTGGTGAGTTGTCCGAGGATAAGGACAAGGCAAGAAAAGTGAAAATAAGGGTAACTCAATATCTCTTTCTCAGTAACACCCTCTATAAGAGGAGCTTCACTCTCCTCTTGCTTAGATGCCTATTCAAAGAGGAGACCAACTATGAACTCCGAGATATACACAAACGGATATGTGGGAACCACTTGGAGGGTAAGGTGATGGTCCACAAAACCATTAGGGCAGGATATTATTAGCTCTCTATGCAAAAGGATGTAGGTCGGCTCACCTAAAAGTGTGATAAGTGTTAGAGATTCACCAACATCCACAAGAAGCCTGCAGAAGAGTTAGTCCCAATAGTCAGACCTTGGCCATTTGCCTAATGAGGAATCGACATTGTTGAGCCACTCCTTTAGGTAAAAGGATAGATGAGGTTCTTGGTAATGGCTATCGACCATTTCACAATGTGGGTGGAAGCTGTACCCCTAGCAAAAATCACTGAGAAGAACATCCGTGATTTCACATGGAAATCAATCTTCTACCAGTTTGGGATTCCCCAAGTTATCATCACCGACAATGGAAAGTAGTTCGACAATGCCCGGTACCAAGAATTTTGTGCAGAACTCGGGATCAAGAATCACTTCTCTTCCCCGACTCACCCCGAAGCCAACGGCCAAGTGGAGGTCACTAACATGACACTTCTAGGCATAATCAAGAAAAAACTCAAGGATTCTAAAGGCCTTTGGGCCAAAGAACTTCTAAGCATCCTTTGGGAATACTGCACCATGGTAAGGACTCCCACAGGGGAAATGCCGTTCCTACTGGCATTTGGAACCGAGGCGGTGATACTGGTTGAGATTGGAATAGCCACGCATAGAACAACGAATTTCAACTTAGGGAAGAAAGAAAAAAACCTTAGGAACAATCTAGACCTATTGGAAGGAAAAATTAAGGAGGCCGCATTTTAGATGGCCGCCTACAAGTAAAGAATGACCAAGTATTATAATTCATCAGTTAAGGAAAGGAGATTCGTAGTCAGAGATTTAGTGCTTAGAAAGATGTGCTTGGAGACACAAAACCCGACAAAGAGAAAGATGATACCAAACCGGGAAGGACCTTACTAGGTAACACACTGCAATAGGCTTGGGACCTACCACCTCTAGACAATGCAGGGGGAGCCCCTACCATGAGCATGAAATGTAGAGATTTTGAGAAAATATTATCAATGAAGTTGATGTTATGATTCTAACCAATGAAATATTTTTACTCTGTAGAGCTAGGAAAAATTTTAAGGCCTTCATGCCTGGTGCCTGGGTTACAAGACTAGCCCTCGAGTTACAAGATTAACCCTTAGGTCACAAGATTGATCCCAAGACACAAGAATAACCCATTCTTCCAGGCCCTTGCGTCTCATACTCAAGTTATAAGACTAACCCTCGGGTTACAAGACCCTTAGGTCACAAGATTGACCCAAGGCCACAAGAATGGTTCATCCTTTCAAGACCTCGTGCCTCATGCCCATGTTACAAGACTAGCCTTTGGATTACAAGATTAACCCTCAGGTCACAAGATTGACCCCAGGCCATAAGAATGGCCCATCCTTCCAGGCCCTCGTGTCCTATGCCTGGGTTATAAGATTAACCCTTGGGTTATAAGGTTAACCCTCAGGTCACAAGATTGTCCCTGAGTCATAAGATCAACTTATCCTTCAAGGAAAAGAGAACGAAGCAAAGAGAAGCCCCACAAATCAGTAATAGCAAAGAGGCCCGAGGCACATTAGGATGCGCGTATTACAACTAGAGTCGACCCTCCCATATCAAGTAAGTACAACTACTCCTCTAGCACAAAAATTAAATTTAAACAAGAATTGAAGAGTACCCGACAACATTGTTAAAGAAAGGCCCCTGTATAGAAGAAGGGCTCAAGTCCCAAAAGAATGCCACTTGGAACCCTTATTCACCCAAAACCATGAGAGACTAGATGGGCCATCTCCTTCTTTTATGTCTAAGGGCAGAACACCCATCAGCCTAGATCATATTAACCCTGAGATGCATCTACACTTAAAAAAATTCAGTTTCCATTACTTACCTCTACTCATCATTAAAATATTAACCCGAGGCATACCCATACTTAGAGAAATTTTACACTGTCCATCTTACCCGTGAGGTGCACTCATACTTAGAAAAATTTAGTAATTATTCGTACACTCTTAGGATACCCTACCTCGGCCTACCTAGATACGCATGGGGAATGCGAGAAGAAATTACCACAACATATATCCACACTTAGAAAAGTTTGAAGAGAAAGATTGCAGCCAGGATACAATACACATAAACGGGGGCAAAAGAAAAATTTTATTCACATATTAAGAGCTTACAAAAAAAAGGAAAGTATAACTATGCCTGGGGGTTGCCATCCCCTGAGACGACTTTTCCCTAAGCAGCTTCTCTTGGGGCAATAGCCCCCATTTCCTCAACCACTCCCTCAATTGCTCCTTCTCCTTCTTCTCTTTGGTCGGCTCCTTCCTACCCCTCCTCAGCCTCAGCCTCCCCCTCATCAGGAATAATAGAGGCAAAGTTGTAGTCAAGGAATACCTCGACCACTAGGTCCCAAAAGTTCTTGAACCCTTCCAAGAAGTACTTGACCTTGACGATCTCAAAGGTGTTTGAGGCCAAATATTTTGTCGTGGCCGCCTCGAGGGCCCCTTTAATGATCCTCTCCCTCTCCGCCTTAGCCTCGATGTGTGCCAACTCTATGACCTCGGTGACCTTGTTCACCACCACCTCGAGGGTTATAGCAAACGTGTCCTCGATTGCGATGAGGTGATTCCTCTCGGCCCCAAGCTCCTCTCTCGGCCACCCGCAAGCATTTCGTTAGATATTTGATATGAACCTCATGCTCCATAACCCGGGTGGCCATGCTGGTGCTAGAGCACTCAGCCCATTTGACCTTGTCCTCGAGGACACAGATCTGGGCCTTGGCGCTCTCCCTTGACTTGCTCACTGCACTTGAACCTCTGGATAGAGGCTGTGATGAGAGCCATGAAGGAAGTTTACCGTTCTTGAACATAGAAATTAGTAAAGTTCGTTAAACAACCACATATCTATATATGCTTTCCCATGATCATCATATGAATCTTTAAGATCTAATCTTAGAGGAAGTTTAGAATTACCTCAATGATTAACTGGACACAAGAATCCAATCCGACCCAGCCTCCAAAGTATCCACACCTGCTCTAGAATTCTCTATGCTTCTCCCACTTCTAGAAAAGTTATAGGACCCTATCTGAATGTGGGTGCCTCTATATATAAAGTATTTGAGTAGCCAAAGTAACCCTAGGGGGTGTGGGATCCTTCTGGGATTCTTATCCTTAGGTTGTGGGGCCCAATATCCTTAGTTAAGTCAAACTGCATTAAAGACACCCTATCTTTTGTTAATTACAAACTAACACACTACTAATAGCAATAATCCCTGTTACATATTGCAACTGAACTCCCAAAGATAAGAAAATAACAATGAGGCCCTTCTTTACAGATAT
>JAOXJP010227580.1:0-11277 GCA_025762735.1 Platanus orientalis | reverse complement strand
AATTTTAGTCATAATTCTCTCAAATCACATCAGATTCTCAAGATCTTAGTCTTGTTAACTGAATAACCTTTCAAATGACACCAAAATCAACCTAAATAGATGAGTTTTGACCCTCCAAAATATAGTCTAAAGAGGAAAAACAGGATTACAACTTTGATTTAAAGACTCCTAAGTACATAAGGACTCTAAAATAAATTCAAAAGAAATAACAGATAATGTCTTACATTAAATCCTAATAGAACATTAATTTAATCAAATCTAAGATGCTCTATATGTCAGCTTGTATTTCTGCATCAGTCATCCCCTTAATTCTTCAAACCAAAACCAATGAAAAGAAAAATGGCAACTCAAAATCCCACTTATGATAAGGCACTTTATGTGGGGAGTTTGCCAAAAAAAAAAAAAAAAGAAATATCTGTAAGACTCAAGAGGAATCCATAGCTCATTGCATTCTCCAATGTCCAATGATCTCCCTGATGTGACTTGCATTGGCCTTATAAGAATCGATCCTTCAGTCAGCTTGCCTTTTGTAAAATGGCTAAAAGGTTGGCTTTTAAGAATTATGATAATAAAGTGAAATCCATTTGGATAAAGAGGAAAAAGAGGAATGACCTCAGTTTTAGAAATTCTCCTTTCAATATGGAAAAAATCTTACAACCCAAGTAGAAGAAATGGAGATCTATCTCAGCCAAAGACAACTAACTCCACCAGAGAAGCCCTGGTCAAGACTAGGAGTCCCACTCCAAGGTGGCAGCTGCCTGAGCTGGAATGGGTTAAAGTGAACGTGGATGCAGCCATCCCATCCAAGCTTCTAAGGATAGGAATGGGGGTAATTGCAAGAAATGGTGAAGAGCCAATTCTTGTTGAAAGTGTGAAGAGGGGCTGCCTTCTAAAACCCCTCCTGGCTGAAGCATTTGCAGAAAAATGGGCTTTTTTAGGGAAAAGCTATGGAGCATAGTCAAGCGTGATGCTTTAAACGTTATTTCTGCTCTAAATGAGATGGCCTTGGAAGATTAAAAACAGTTTTGGTAGTTAGTGTAGCCTAGACCCATCATTTTAATCAGATGATCCTTTTGACTGTGTTTCGAGAGGCCAATGTTGAGGCCCACAGGCAGCTAGCTTATCAATTCTCAATTCAGCCATTGGCATGGCGATGTAAGGGACTATTTATAGTCCCTCCTCTCCTCGTTTACCATAAATTTTTTTTTTTTTTGTTGGAACAATACCCACTAAAAAAATCATTCAAAAATTTTGAAAAATAAAATAAAATCATCTGTTCGAATAAAAACCCTTTCCTCGGAGGGGGAAATTACCTGAGAATCAAACCTTAAATAAACTCAATAATCCAATAAATAAATAAATTCCCAGAAAATCAAACATCCGAAATGGAGAAAATTACAAGAACCAGAAAAGGAACAAAATTATAATGGCTCCATCAGAGATGGAGGGAAAATTTGGCAAACCTCGCTTAGGTAACGCTTGTGGGAGAGGAAATTATCGAGATAAGCTTCATCCTCGTGATCTCTGCTTCGTTTCCCACCAGGAGATGAGCTCGACTCTAAACCCATTTCTCCGATACAAGGAAAAAATAAAGAAGGAAAATTGGAAAGAAAAAAAAAAGGAAAATGGAATGATTTTTGGCAGAAGGAAATGGATTGAAGACTGAATTTTAGCGAAGAAAGGTCATTTTCACTTCATATCCCAATCAAGATATTGGATAGAGACCCATTAAGGTGCTTCCGTACATTTTGAGGATATGGCGGGGAATTTCATTATTAACTACTACATAACATAATGGATGTATGATTTAATGGATCGACCTTAGTGTGAGGATTTTTTATTTTTTTTTGGGTTGATGCCTGTATGACGGAAAAAAAACTTCATTCGATTATGGGATTGGATTTTTTGTGGACAATGAGAAGGTTTGATAAAATACTTCAAAACTCTATAGCTAATGAATAACCGTTTGATTGGAATCTTAATTGTGACCTCCAAATCTAAAATGCACTGTAGAATCATCATAAAGATTCCCATCCAGTGATTGTCGATGTTCCCATCACTCGGATCCTTTGAGAACGAGGATTGAAATCTATGAAATGGAACCTCCCGTTGTTCATTAGTATTTTTCATAGGGACCACGTGATCACCACGGCTATCCTGAGGATTTGATGTGATTACCTGACGTCAGCCTAAGGTGCTTTGGCATCAGGAGTTGACATATCAGCACCAAAAAGTAAAAAGCATTTTTCGGCATTGATGTACCGACACCTAATGTTAGTTTCACCTTAGTCTGATTTTAGGGGTCACTCCAAATCTGAGGCTCCATGGCTGTCAAGTCATGTGGTGAATATTTGAATTTGACACTTTTTTTTTTTGGACCTCATGTGTAAGAGAATTTCGTGCAAACAGCTGCAAAGGGAACTAGGGGGCTGACGTATCAGTACCAAAAGAGATTTACACTTTTTGGGGGTATGTCTATTACTCTTTAGTGCTGATGTGTTCACACCCGACACCATTTGCACGAAATTCATTTGCACCTAATTTTTTCTGCTTTTTTCAAAGTGTTTTACTTTTTTGAATTGAGCATCAATAGATGCTTTTAACACTGATGTTTGCTACGTGTCAGCCCATGGTGATCAATATGAGAAACACCACGACGATCCCAAACTGTTCCCCAAGGACTTGGTTCCCCCTCTGAACTATTAGGGTGAGGATACAAATTTTAAACCCTGTGATGTTTTTTGTTTTGTAAGTAGCAGCTCGCATATGCCTCCACCCCCATCACTGGAGCAGATCTTGATATCTAAGTATCCTGCTGTTTTTAGCTAAATGTTGATCTTTGGATTACTTTTTTATATAAACAATAGTCAAACAAAGAGATGGAGAGGAAATGGCCAAATTTCTGATGGATTGATTACCCCATTAGCATGAATCTAGTTATGAAGGATAGACACGGTAGATGTAAATAACGCAAATGTTAGGGGGGTGGCAATTTTTGTTGGCAAGTTGGATTCGTGTCATGTTAAGATAAGGATATACGACTATATGATTCAACCTAACCAAACCCATTTATTAATTGTTTTATGACCCAAAACTTGTTTACACTCAACCCTAACCCGTTTTATTTTGTGTTGGATTCATGTTATGTTAAGATAATGTTATACGTATCAACCCAAACCCAACCCATTTATTAATCGTGTCAAAACAGGTCAACTGTTTTGGCCCGAAACATGTTTACAATCAACCATAACCCAATTATTTCATGTTGAGTTCCTGTCATATTCACAAGTTGTGTCAAACATTGCCACCCCTAGCAAGTGTAATGGACTCCACCTAACAGGTACAACCTCCCTTATTTTTGGTAAAAAAAATAACTGCATCACACAAATTTAAAATAGGGGTGGCAACGAGCTAGTTGGCTCAACTCAGCTAATTTGGAGCTTGGTTTAACATGAACTATGCTTAGCCTCATTTTAAGTTCACCAAGCTATGCCTAAGCCTGGATCTGAACTTGTTTTCTAAATGAGCATGAGCCGAACTTCACTAAGTTCAGCGTGGTAGAAATCAATTTGATTAACTCTTTTTAATAATATATTAATCTAACTTCATGAAATTTTGTAATCAAATATATTCGTATTTATATTCAAGATAATCGATTAACTTACGAATATAAACTTAGGTGTATCTAATTCAATTAAATATTCATTCATTTAATAATATAGCTGATTATAAATGAACCATATATGGATGCACCAGTATCCGGTTCATATTCAGATTACTTGCTTCCCTACTAATACTTAACAACATGACGCAAATGCCTAACAAATGGTACAATAATAAATACACGTTTACTTGTCACTGTATTTATTAAAATACCTTTCTTGGACTATATTTATTTACCAAGGCACCCTTTAAATCGTGTCACTTACTAATTTGATTAGTACTGTCGTAGTATCTTGGAGATGATTCATCCCTCCAACTACAATTTTGTTCAACGGTTGAGACTGAAATATGCCGTACTCCTTAAGTGATAACACCTATTGTTAACGCAAGATTTAATAGGTGCTAATGCTTAACAAATAAACGTTTTTCCAGGATCTGGTGTCCAGGACATCAGGGGTCTTCACGTGGAATAAAATCAGCAGGGGTTTGACATCCTCTGGTGTCCTAGACACCAAATTCTGGACAGGAAATTTGCTCCCAATGTGTAAGCCCTGAAACAACACTAGTGGATGGGAGCAGATTTTCTGTCTAGGATTTTCCATCCAGGACACCATGGGGCTTCACAAGAAATAAAATGGGTGGGACTTTGTTAATCCATTTTATTCCATTTGAAGCCCTATGGTGTCCTGGATGGCAAATCCCAGATAGAACATCTTTTTACCTGTCTGATTGCTAGCCTGGAAGTTAATAACAACAACAAACAGCCTTATCCCAATTATTTGGGGTTTGCTAGCCTGGAAACAATCAGTAACTTCCAGGCTAGCAACCAGACAGGTAAAAAGTTTTCAGAGAGCTGGCCCTTCCTTCTACTACTTTCCAGGCTCCTACCAAAATCTAACTTGGTAGGTATGAATGATTGAAATAACACGCCATGATAACTGGTAAGAGAAAATAACCACTTTTTTACCAAAAATATAATATTCCTTTCAAAATGCGGCACATTACTCATTTACCACTTTTCATTTCTGGGTATAGGACAACAGTGGCGTTTACTGGAATATAGGGGAAAAGGTTTCTGAGATGCAATTCTGCTCTGTGTAATCTCCACCTTTGCCTCTCCCTTCTCCCCTCTGACATGATACAAAGCTCATAACCTATTTACCAAAAGCCTCATATCCTTGCTCAACTTCCAATGCAACAACCCCTCGCATGGTTGCATGAGAAATAGAGTACAAAAAAGTTGTCAATTGAGAAAAAAAAAATTACAAATAGGGCTGTGGACTATCGGATAATTATCCGTTAGGTATGTATTCAATCCATTTAGAGACAATATGGATGCATTTATATCCAACACAATTAGTCAGCTAAATAAATATTCGTATCCATTTAAATTAATGTATAATTAATATTTATATCATACTATTGTAATCCATATCATATAAAACAACATATGAATACCTTAACCTGAACCCTAACACATTTTTTATCTTTCAATCCCATTTTGAATAAAAAAATAAAAGCCAAAATCTCTCCAGTAGCCTGTTTCCCTTCTCTTGTTGGTCCACCAATCGTCTTCCATTTCAATAGTTCCTAGATCATTATTGTTTTAATAAATATCCACAGAATATCTAAGTTCGATATGATATTCTATTAAATAAACAAATACAAATATGAATATGACTAATGCAATCTATATCCAATTTATGACAACTCTAATTACAAAGTGACAAACAAAAATACGTGGAAAAGAACCTACACAGCCTTCCTTTAACATAATAATAACAACAACATCAACAAATATCAAATATTACATATTTCTAGCCCATGTGGGTGAATCCCTAAATTCTCTATGCCCACATTTCTTAAGAAGACCCCATGACATGAACTATGAGTCTATGACAAAATCCTCTCCTTCCCACACTATAAGATAATTAGCCTTTCATCTCCATCCATCCACTTGATACCCCACGACAAGATAGATTGAACAAATCAAAAAATAAAAAGCAAAGAGCCTTCCCACGTCATGGTCCCAATGTTTCTAGGTAAACAATAGAAACAAAAGAAAATTGTGCCATCACATCCCCAACCCCAGCAACTAGCCCCCAATTCAATCCACCCCAAACACGATATAGAAGAAACAACCAAAAAGAACACTCAAAACTGCCTTTTTGCCAAACGTGGGTCTGATACAGGATCTCCCTACCCATCAACGCATAACTCAATGCCTGACCCGAAGCGGTTTCTCAGTAAATGTGGCCCGGACAGACAATATAGCTCACCTAACAAGTAACAAGAACCCTATGTGGGTCAGATGCTCTCTCCTCCCACAAGGAACAGAAATGGTGATGGGGATGGGTAAGAAGATATCACAGATCCAATGTGGGGTCACCGTCACACGCTAAAAAACTACTACAACAAATTTCCACCCATTACGGGCACCAATGCAATTCTATTCAAAGGCAACAAAGCAAAACTAGTGGGATTGGGAGCCTTTTAATAAATATAAATAAATTAATAACAACTTCACAAACAGATTATAAACAAGAAGACAACTCTCTTACGATATTGGAAATTTTACATATCAATGCCACTTGGCCTCTTCCGACGTGCCAGGGTTTGGTAAGACAACCTAAAGATAGCTTAAAGTAAGAATGACATCAGGGGCCAATACATCAGTGTCAAAAAAGTAAAATAGGCATCCCAAAAAGTATACATCACTTTTTCACTGCTGATGTGTCAGTCCCTAATGTCATTCTTACTTTAGACTAACTTTAGGAGTCCTTCCAAATCAATTGCTGATATTAGACCAGTACCAATCAGTATGTGACACGATGCATGACAAAAGGGTATTTTAGTTAATACACATAAATAAAAGAATGGTATTACTGCAAATATACAATAGACATATACACGTGTATTTATTAATTAATACGCCCTTTATCAGTCCTGGACAGAGACTGGATATTAATAAAAAGATTTACCAAAAAAAACTATGCCAATAAAAAGTTAAAATTTTTAAAAATCATCAGTGTTAAACCCTTCTCCAGTCTCAATGGAGAAAGCCCAGCAGTCTACACACGACATCTACAAAAGTACTTTTGATTGGCGTATTTACTATAACGCCCCACCTTTGTCAGGCATCGTGGCACTCGTTATTGGTACCAGTGTGATATCTCTCCATTTGGACTGTAGACTAGAGATGATTGGTACCCGTGAACGTTGAATCCAAAAACTTTATACAGAGATTGGAGAGGGAGCTCCCAAGAAAGTAGAACCCAGAGAAGATGGCACAGATTAAACACTCTAAAAAATTTAAGTAATAGCAGTGCAATGGAGGAGGAAAATAAATAGGACTGCTTCGCCTGGTTATAATGGCAAATGGAGATCTAAAACCCCCATAATTTTACCATTTAGAGAAGCAAATCTATTGACGAATAGCTTCTCTTTTCGAGCAAAAGATAACTCTGAACAAATATAGAAACAGTAGAATTACTATACAAAATCTGATAATCTCTTTAAACCCTGAAGTAAATTACCTGGAAGAGACTGGGTTAAGAGTCCTAGCTAGTCCGTTCATGGCGCCATAGCCCTTCGAACTGAACCCCAGGCACCCCAGCAGTCCTTGCCTGTAGGGCAAAAACGTCTTCTTCTTCATCTCCTCCGCCTGAGCTCTGTTTGCTGTGTAATGCAACTCGTGAGGCGACAGAGGGATCCGACGCTTTCCGACGCCGTTGGCGGGCTTTCCGGCGGCATTCTTCTTGGCGGTTACTTGTCTAATTCGCTTCGGCTTTTGAGTTTCTGCCGTTGCCGTCGACGAAGGAGGTATTTTCTCTTTCGAGGAAGGGAGAGACGTCGACGGAGGTTTTTTCTCTTTAGCAGGGGAGAAGGAAATTGAATGCCAGAATTTCTCCTTACCGTTCCCTCTGCCTTCGCTTTTACTGCGGTAGAGAAAATCCTTTAAGAAGATCCATCTCTTCGAGCTCCTCCCAGAGGAAGAAGATCTGGAAGACGAAGCAGAAACCGAAGGCGTCGTTCCCACCGATAGATTTTCGCTCCGTTTACCGTCGGGATCATCCAAATCTATGTCACGCTCCCTGATCCCATGCTCTTCGTGAACCTCTTCATCCTCTCGTCGCCATTGAAACGGCGCGTTTCTCAGCGGAGACAAAGATCTGGTTCTCCGGTGCTGAGACCTGTTACGCAACCTCAGATCCCTTCCTCTTTTCTCGAACTCCAGTTCTCTTGGACTCTTGCTGCCTTCATCTTCGTCTTCGATTTCAACATCCAGTAACGGACCCAAAATCTGAGGCCTCTGCAAGTGAGACGAGAGCTTCATTGGCCTGATTTTACCGTTCAGGAACAATTCATCGGCAGAAATCATCGACGCAACCGTTGTCGAAGTGTTAGAAGGAAACCTCGCCGAGAATTCGAACTCAAACGATCCAGAAACAGGGCAATCGGACGAAGAAGATATGAAACCTGAAGTAGACATAGGAGGAGAGGAGGAAGAGAGAATGAAGTGCATTGGACTGGCCGGAGCACTGAAAAAATAGCCGATGGGACCGCGACCAGGACTCGAGGGAGCGCTAACGTAAGGAGTAGAACAAGTGCTGTCGATTTCATCGCTGAGGAGCTGGTTTTGGTCGGGTTCGAAGGCTTCTCCTTTGTTAGGGCTTTGAAGGTCTCGTTCGGAGGTCTGGTCATCGCCATTAACAGGTTCTCCGAGAACCATTTTACGGGAGAAAGAGAGAGAGAGAGAGAGAGAGAGAGAGAAAAGGCTAATCTGCTAGTTGCTTACTTCGACACGGAAAAAAATAACGCAGAACCTCAGTGCGATGATGAATGGGAAGGGTGCGATAGATCAGGAGACAGTTTCTTTAATTGCCCTTGAGTAAGTGTTTATATATCGTCAATGCCCCCTAGATTACTGCTGTTGTCTGACTTCTCTCGGCCCAAAATAAATAATTAAAAAAGCAAATACTAATTAATTTGTTAAAAGATTTTTGGAATTTGATTGGATTTTTGCAGTTACTAAATTACCCCTCTTCACTTATCTACAACTGTCTATCCTATCCCAATTCTCAGTCCGGATTTTGTGCACACAAAATCAGTGTCTATTACGTGCACACAGGCCAAGGGACAGACACATCAGCATCAAAAAGTGATAAGCACCCATCAAAAAGTTGGTTTTTAAAATTGCTTTCAAAACAAGACACATATATAAGAAATTTAAAACTTCAACTTAAGTTAGAATTTTCATATAAATGTCATGCTCTAGACCTAAAAAGTGGATCTACTCTCCTAAAAATTTTCTCCCCTATGCTTTATTTTTTATCTCTTTTTTTTTTTTTTTTTGTCTTTCTCTCTCTATATATACATATTTTTAGTACTTGACCCATTTGTAAACTCATAAAAGATAAGAATTATACTATCAGTTCATATGATGTTGGTAAATTTTATTCACTTACCCAATTATGAATTTATGACATTCCAGATTATGAATTTATGACATTCTAGATTGCTTGTATGGCCTTCCACATAAAACGGATTTCCTCTTGTAAAAAAGTGCATCAGATTTGGTAGGACAACTTGAGGTCACCCTAAGGTAGGACTGACCTAAGGGCCAACACATAAGCGTAAAAAAAGTGATTTGGGATGCTTTTCACTTTTTTGGTGTTGATGTGTCGGCCCTTAGGTCAGTCCTACCTAAGGGTGACCTCAAGTTGTCTTACCTAATTGTTAGGGGCAAAAAAGAGTTTGGTGACCTAACCCTCTTGTGCAAGGCATTGTGTGACATGTGGAAAAAAATAATGAAAAAATATTTTTATGCCAATACTGGTTTTTTTTTTTTTTTTTTTGGCCATGTGCCATACAACACCTTACGCAAGAGGGTCACCAGGCACTTTTTGTGAGACCGGATCAACTAAAATTGGTTTTTCAACAAAAACCAATCCCAACATGACACAATACTCTTGATAAACATTTTAATTATCATAATTACCCAATAAACATGATCATTAGCTTCTTTCTTTGATCCTGTTTAGTAGGTATTATGTGTCATGTTAGGATTGGTTTTTTTTAGCTTTTTTGTTGAAAATCAAATTTCAACATATATCAACCCATTTTTCATAAGAGGAAATATATGTTGTCTTCCATAGCATATGCATATTTGTTGAGGTCGTAATTCTCTTCTAACTGTAGAGTCCTATCATCTTACTTGCACTTAGGACTGTCAATGAGTCAAGCTATCTCAGCTACGCTCAAAGCTCGACTCACCATGACCCAAGCCTAAGCCTTGTTTTAATTTCAATGAGATGAAACTAAGCCTGGATTTGAGCTCATTTTCTAAACAAGTCTGGGGTGGGTTTCACTAAGCTTAGCTTACTAAAAGCTTGGCTCGTAGTACAACCTCGATCCTCTCTCCCTGCATAGCATCTCCACTTCCCTTTCGACATTTAGATGATTAAATGATCAACACTAAAAAGCCCTTTAACCGCAACAACAAAAATAGCCTAAACAATCTCTTTCTGTGTTAACTACTTATACTGCCCTTGTTACTTTTACTATTCATTCTCAGATTCTTCGACCGAAAAGAAGGTTAGTTACCTTGTGGCTATCTGGCCAATAAGATTGGAGATGATGTGAACTCGTTCAATACACCCGTGCATTATATTACCCATTAATTGGTACTGGCATGATATCAATCCATTCAAACTATAGATGATTTAAAGTTCAAATCCATAGACGATGGTGGATATTCTATGCGGGTTGCAAAAGTAGGCATAACAATTTGTGTTGGTGGGTTGGGTGTCGTGTTAAGGGAATAGTGGGAGATGATTAGATGATTGATTGGACAATCACTTATATCAATGAAAATGTTTTTAATAGCATCGATAATGACAAGATCATGCAACGCTTTCAAAACATGACGCCTTATCATGGACAAATGCAATCATAATTGTATATAGATTCTTAGAATTATTTATTTAAGTAAATGATATATACTTTAATATATTTATACATTTTTTAACTATATATATATTTACTTTCTCCTCTCTTTATCAGAAAATCCTGGCTCTGCCACTAGATCCAAGTTATTTGGTTTGTTCCCAGTTATAGTAAGTACTAAAATATAATAATATTTTAAAAGATATAGAAAAATGAAATTTTTATAAAAAAATATATTAAAAAAATAGATGACAAAAGGGAAGTTGTAGACTTGAAACAAAGATTGAAGGGAAGACAATATGGGATAGTAATGTAAACTTTTTATCTTTTCACATCAAGTTAAAGGGCATTATGGTAGAAAACCAAGTTAATCAGCCAATTTTATGGAAAACTTGGACAAGTTAGTTGGTGACCAGCCTATTCACATCGTCCCAATTTTAGCAACTAATCAACTAAAAACTTTGCCAAGTTGAATAAGGCGACTAGTTGGTTTTCAAACACGGGAAGAAAACTAAAATTGGTCAAATATACCCTTAATGATTTCTAAGAATAAAAGAGCAAGGGCAATTTTTGTCAAAATAAAAAAAAACACTAGGCTCCACACACACACACACACACACACACACACACACACACACACACACACACACAGAGTAAAGGGTTGGT
>JAOXJP010227579.1:0-11277 GCA_025762735.1 Platanus orientalis | reverse complement strand
TTTTAAAATGGATTTTTTTATAGGTAAACATTAGTGGTTAATTTATTAGTAGGTGCAGATGGGTTTTGAACCCAGGTCTGTGGTACAGACACCCGCAGACTTCACCAACTTAGCAAGCTGGCATCTTCAAAAAGTGGGATTAAGAGCATTTTAATTTTCAGAGAAAACCTGTTGTAGTGGCTTAATGCAAGGGCAATTCATGAAAGTCTGTCATCTCAAAAGTACTCAAAATTGCCACTAAATAGACAGAAATATTAACTGAGAACACACAAGTACTAAAAAAAATATCTGATTACACTTTAAGCCTGTCATACTCAAAAAAATTTCAAGCATTCAACTTAGTCTGGGATGCTTGGAAATGCATCAATTTGTGAGTGCTAGAAACGAGAGTAGAGGGGCATCAATCAGGCACACACGATTTTAACTAAGCGCACACTAAAATATTGATTGTGTACAAAAAAAAATACTGGAAGAGAACTCCCTCATGTAAGAAAGTAGGAATGCTGAAAAATCAGGATCTTTGATTTTTTATTTTTATTTTTTCAGAGGGTAAAAATCCACAGAAGCCAATGACTCTCACTTATCATCATAACTAATAATTCAAAAGACAATAAATAATTGGACCAAAAATAACAATAGAAAATTGATTAGTACGAACAAGTTATAGCATATGGGGCTTGCAAAGCTGATACATGCTATTTTTTCCCACTGATGTGAATAAGTTGATCTACTACTCTTCCAGATACGAAATTCAATCCAAGCCGATACAAATATTAAATTTGAAACAAAACTCTATCATCATTAAATAGCAAGAACTACAATTGACATATCAATCAACACTAGCAAACAAAGGTAGCATAAATTTGGAAAACCGAAAATATAATCACAAGCACTCTAAAAAAATCACCTTTTTAGAAGAAAAATAGCATCTTTAAGACCAAATCAAAAGATCTTCAACACACCAAAATCAAAACGAGAAAAACAGAACACAAAAGGTCGTCAAAATCATTTACCGATCGAGTCTCGTAGAGCATGAATTTCTGCAGATAACCACTCCATGGTTCCGGCTCCCCTTCGATCCGAGCCGCGGCCTGCGGCTCGTTCTCTGATCCCATGATAGAGATCACCAGAATTCCGATTTCCAAACCCCTAAATTGGCTCTCGGTTGCTTCAAATATAGCATTTCGTCCGAATCCCTCAAACCTTCTCCAAGTCCTTCTCTTCCATTAACAAAAGCAAAGAAGCCAGCGACTAAACGAGATACAGAAGAGAGAGAAAGAAAGGCGAATCTCTCAATCTGTAAAAGAGAGCCAATGATCCTAACTAAAAAAAAAAAATTCTGAAATTCAGATGTTGATAGTGAAAAAGGAACACGACCAAACCAGAGATTTAAATAATAATTTCAACTAAGAAGATTTCCAGAGCGAGAGAAAGAGATTACAGAGATCGATATAAATCAAGAAATTGTTGAAAAAAAAAACCTCCAAATCGAACTTTTTGATGCTCTTCAGCGACGGAGCAAGCTCGAGACAGAAGGAAAGCCACAACTTCAGTGATCTACTCGATCCACACAAACGCACAAATTTTGATTGGGGGGAGAAAATCGAATTTTCCTCGCTGGCCTTCCTTATAAAGGTTAATTTTCACGTGTTAAAAGAGGGTTAAACGCGTTATTAAGCTTTTTCAGGGAACTTTCTTAACGTTCAACCCGTTGCCACTCGGACGAGTCATTGCTGTCACTGCCAGCGAGTAATGCCCTTCAACCAAAACTGTAAAAATGCCACCGAGTCATGCCCCCGATAAGGGAAAACACACGGCTCAAGAAAATCTTGATTCGTGATACAAGACCCGATGGGCCAAAAAGATAATAGAACCCGAACCCTCATACGCGATAAGCCGGGATCCTGACCCTTACTCATAGTACTCGACACCCGAGGCTGTCCAGGGACTCGAGAGGATCATAGTCCTTGACAAAGTCCCGACTAACAGAGCAACACCCAATAACCGATCCACAAGCCATGGTACGAATCACCTAATCCCTATAACAGGTCTGACGATTTTGAAAAAGGGATAGGTGCGTCAAAAGGAAAACATGACGAAGAGCATGGGGGGAACAGTAACGTACATAAACGTGGTCGGTAGTTATGAGCAGAAGCATGGGACAGCAACACACAAAAGTATGTGGTCATCAACGTGCAGAGGCAGCGACACGTAGTCTTCGCCACGGATGTACCCCAATCCGAACCTATAAATAAGAGATTCAGCTCCTTGTTCAGCTATGAAAAAAATGCATAAAAATTTTTTGAAAGCAGAGAAAAGCTCCATCTTTTCTATTCCCCTTGATCCTCCTGACTTGACCATCAGAGAGTTAAAAGCCGGTGAGTCGTCAGCCTTAGCTCCCTGACCTTGTGTCTCCTAGTATGTGCAGAGCTATTTCTCATGGTGTCTTTCGTGGTGAGTGCGGGGCCATCCAAATCAAGGGTCTGTGCCAAGGCATGGAACATCTGGTGGGCGCAAGAGGGACTGCTTCCTTGTACACCGTCACCCCGGTTGACTTTTAAAGGTCGCGATGTTGAGTTTATGGTATACGATTATATGGGTTAATCCAAACATGACCTATTTATTAATTGTGTTTAAGTGGGTAAACTTGTTTTACACACCATTTATAATAAACCCTAACTCACTATTTTCGTTTTGGATTCATTCGGTTTGCAGGTAGACAACTATATGGATCAATCCATAAATGATTCATTTATTATATCGTGTTGGAGTTTGAGTCAAATTTGGATGTTCACGTGGGTATCTTATTATACTTAAAGCTCTTTCAAACTTATCTAATGAATTGTAAATGAATCCTAATGGTAGTTAAAGATCTAAGTGGACCAAAACTTTTTCCCTAATCCTATCTAAATAGGAGTCTTCACCAAAAACGAGTTTACACTTTTTGGAAAACATGTGTGAGACTTTTATCTATTATTTACTCTCTTCTCTCTCTTTATATGAAAACACGATTACACTAAATCCTACCTCATTAGTTTCAAATCGGGTTCATGGATCGGATCAAACGTTGTCACCCCTCACTGACTTCAGGTTATGAGCTTGAAAGCCAACAAGTCATGCCCAATCCGATCCCTAGCGTCGAGTCAACTCAGAATGACCCAATTGTCCTTCCCTGTAAATTCTCAAAAATTTGACAGCTCGAAACTCAAAATCCAGTTTTCTTGTTATTGAACTTTTTTTCCACTGTATTTCCTTTAGGCTCCGCAGGTTTATTTGTAATTAAAAAATTGGTTAGTGAAGTATTTGTTTATTTACTAATAGTAAGAATCTTGTAAAATTGGGAAAAGGAAATATTGGATGATCTCATTAGCATCCATAACTCAATGCGAATATACTTGTATGCTTTACGTTACTTAATTTGCTTTGTGTGGTGCTGGTAAGGTGTTAGGAAAATAACCAAAATTTTATTCTTGTGCTTATCAAGAAAGGGGAAAATTATACTCTGATCTGGCATCGGATAGGAAAAAAACCTCTTCTTCTTAAATAATCAATTTACTAATTTTATTTATCTTAAAAAACTTCCTAACTAATTACAAATCTTCTCTTTCCCAAAAAAGAAGGTACACGTTTTCAATTATTATACCATAGGACATAGAGCACTATAAAACGACCCTTTCGAGAATATTTGCTTTCAAATTACTTAGATGTTTTACTTTTCTTGTAAGATTTGCACCAAGATTGCTTTAATTGTGTTCATCTATCTTGAGAATCTATTTATATACATGAAAGTAATGATTTGCAAACCTGGACAATCCATATTAATCTTTCCTATTTTTTATATAAATACTGCATGTATTTCTTCTACATCCTCACTTTTATTTTTATTTTATTTTTTACACACGTCTCCTTTATCCTTATTTCTTTAAAACATAACTTTCTTCTTAATTGAATAAAAAGCTATCACATCTCCTTTGATATTTCAAAATCTTATTTCTTCTCATTAACCCACTTTCTCCCTCTTCTAATCATATTTTTGGTCACTAATTCTCTTTTTTATTATCATTATTATTATGTTTTTTTTTTTTTAAATTGATTTTTACTTTCCAGTTTTTTATTTTTATTTTTAACACCCGATTGGTCACTCATCCGTGTTAATTATCAAGAAAAGTAAAATATTTTACTTTTACAATGTTGATATATATTTTTCCTCTATTACTAGAATGAAAGATAATTTTTTTTTTTTTTCATTTCCCTATATATATATATATAGAAGAGGAACAAATAAAAGTTTTTCTAGGTTTGGATATAAACGTCATAGGGCTTTTTGTTTCAACCAAATCAACCGATGATGTAGCCAATTTGGTCCATTGGTAGGACAGGGTACCATCCGATTGTTGTACTTTTACAATCCCTTGTCTAGGTTAGATATGCTACGCACCATGCGTTGGACTTTCTCCTTGTAACCCAAGTTGTTAAAGTTTCGATTTTTAAATAAAATTATGAAAATGCCATATGGCAAGACGTCATTTGGCTACAATTCAACACATGAGAGGAGGATAACATGAACATAAGACATGCTACATACCATTCTATCGTGGCTGCCAGCTAAGCTTCCAATAGAAAATTCCAATTACAGAGGATATGGCTCCCACCGATAATTCTTTGTCAAGTGACTCACCTATCAAACCGATGGGCAATTATAATAATTCAGTGTCAAAATGAAGAGAGCAAACCTCAGCAGCAAGCTTCAAATGAATTAATTGGAAACTGCCTTCAAAATAAGGCATGGATACAAAAAAATTGAAATTTCAATATTGTGCAAGAGTTTTAATACACATGTCAGATTGTAACTTCAAAGTAGGATCACTCTTAGCCACATATCGTTCTTTGAAGGGAATTTCCAGTTAACATACTTTAAACGAGGATTTGTTTTCCAAAACAGTGGCTTCCTACTATGCTAGTATCGCAAAGCAGTTCTTATTGTCCAAAAATATAAATTTTAGCACATAGACAGCATTGGTGAGTAGTCCAAAATAATAACCAATGGGTTTGTCACTTCACCCTCTCTATCGGATTCATATCTTCTGGTCCACAATATTGGTGCTCCACTGGTAGTCCAAAACACAAAGAAGGTAGGGCTCATATATTTTTTGAAAAGTCAACTTGAAAAAAAAAATCTATGAACCCCACCTTTTTGTGCCTTGGGCTACCTGTGGAGCACCAACATTGTGGACCAGAGGATATGGCTCCCTCTCTATCTTGCAATGAGTTCAGCACAAACAATCACCTACGGAGCTATATCCTCTGCCTTACGGTGTGTTACATACACAAAGAGAAGTGGGGTCCATACACTTTTTGTAGGACAGGGCCCCACCCCCTTTGTGTCTGTGGCACACCATGACACACCGTAAGGTGGCACAGGATATATGAACCCATCACCGATTTAGATGGTGAAATGTGTTTTCTTTTGGAGCCATATCTTCTGTATTGCCCGTACGGTGTTCCATCAACACAAGGGGGTTGGGGCTCGCATGCAAAAAGTGTATGGGCACCACCCCTTGTGTCTTGTGGAACACAGTATGGGTGAGATATTTCAAAGGATATGGTTTCGTTTTCTCTCATGGTTATAAGGAAACCCAATTCTCACGTTAATAGATGTTCTTAATTTTAGGGTGTTTTTCATTTCCGTTTCAAGATGATTGTCTTCTTGAACAAGTTAAGCCAAATTTTTATCAGTTTGAAAAAGTTCAACCATCTAATTAATGAGTCTGGATCTGAAATACTAATTTCAGCTACTTGCTGGAATATCCCAATAAATTTGTGCCATGTAAGATAGGTTGCAAGTTGCAACCCATTTTAGAAAGCCTAATTTACTACTCTGGGATTTGGTGCATCCCACAACTAAAGTTATCCCACATGCAGAAGAGACACACCATGTCACAAAGTGAAAATCACCTCCACCAAAAAGTATAAATCACTTTTTTGTCGTGATATGTCCCCCTGCATGTGGGAGGACTTTAGGTGTTCATTAAAGGAGTATACTAAATCCTAGCGGGTATTATTCGTGATATAAATCGACTGGGATATTTACGCAAATTACCGAAATAATTAGTTCAGCAGATCCGGACTCCTAATTTAGGAGCTGTTTCATTGTTTTCACATTATTTCCTGCACCTGTTTCCTTTTCCGGTAAATATGTTGCTTCGACCTTTTATATTTAGAAAACAACTTTCAATGATTGTTGGTCATATGAGCATCTTTTTTCAAAATAAATGGTTGACATCTACGATTGAACTGTGCACATGGCAAATTCAAAAGGTTCATATTGGATGGACAAACTACACCACCCCTTTTGAACGAAGCAAATGTTCTGTGACCAAAATTGGTGTGATTTGTGTGTAATTATACCATAAACTGACAAGTGACGAATAGCTTAAAATCATCAACAACAAAAAAGGTGTTCAATAGGTGTTGAAAAGAGGCACCAAATTCAAAAACACATCATTTCACCGTCATTGGTGCACATCACACAGTAACAACACCAATTTTGGTCATATGATTTGTTTCCCTTCAGGAGGGTAGAAAGAGGTGTAAGCATGAAGAAGAAACCTGCCTAAAATGCTATGTAGACAGACATTTCATTTTCCATGGCACAAATATCCGGAGCAAGCCCCCATTGTAAAAACTAGGCACTATTTTAAAACTCTCTCAGTTTTTACGATTAGTCTGCATTGAATATTGCCGCCTTGTAACAACAAAATACCTGAGCTCTATTAATAATGACGATTAAAAAAGTGAAAAGGTCCATATTTAAGAAAGTTGAAACCCAATCATCCTGGCGGACAGATTGCTTGCTTGGTACATTACCATTGATTGGATCATTTATCTTTCTTTCTTTTTAATTAAAAAAATTATATGGTCACTTGGGCCTACATAATGTTGACCACTGCACAAGCGGAACCGGACTGAACCGGTGAGAATCCGAACAGATGACACCATAGCACACTGTTAACCCCCTCCCCTTCCAATTATTCGACCTTGACTCTTCCAGGGTAGATAGACTCCCTAAGAAATGAAAGATAGTTGTCACAGCCACAGCCACCCGAACACGGGTGTTGGGCATTGATTGGGTCTTGTTTGTCACCCACTTTGCAACTATAGTCACAATAATCAATCAAAATAAGAAACTCTACAATGTAGAACTCGTTAACTCTTTCAATCTCCCCTTATTCTTCTTCTTTGAAAGTGTTGGTTGGAAAATGATTTATAAGCGTGTTACTGCCATGTGGATACAATATTCAGTCTTTTTTACAATCCTAAGCATTAGAACAAACAACAGACAAACTGAAAAGAGTTATCTATTTGTCTGTCTAGCCACTGAATGCGAATGATTCAGACGATTTGAGAAGGGAAGGTATTTCCTTCTTCTTCTTCTTCTTTTAGTCTTGTAGAATTAAGGGCTTTACCACATTTCCACGAAAACAACAATAATACAAAATGAAATGAATCCAAGTAAATAATTATTAATCATATAAAAATCACTTTCAAATATCAGACCAAAATTTGTATCTCAAGCTACAAAAAAAACTTGTTAATAAAAAATTACAAATTGAAATATCCAACAATTGGTCAAGACTTGTATGCTAAGTTTTTAAAAACTTCTTGATAGCAAATTACTTACTGAAAATGAAATGTGAGTGGTTGAAACTCTCATATCAAATTCCTAAAGGTTAGTTGATGGTGAATTACATATTGGGGTTTATATAATCTAGTTGAAATTTGTATGTTAAGCTCATAAGAATTTGTTGATGACAAAAACGGAATAAGATTCCAATATATAACAATATGAACTAAACTAAAATAAATAAATCAATTGCCGGTGAAGATTAAATAATGAATTGATTGGGTGATCAAGTGATGTTTTTTTCTTCTTTGTATCTTTTATTTATAAACGCATAGTTCATTGGTTATGGCCATTTTCTCTATGTTCATATGTTCAAAGGTGAAAATGACATTAATTTCCATGTTGAAACCGAATATGGAAACAACGTTTTGCTGTTGATAGGCTTCACACTATCCCACTATTCCTTTCATCTCCTCGATCGTGGCTCTTTACCTTCGTACGTCTGTTTCTTTGTCCCAAATTATCTATTGCAGTTATTTCTCCATATTCTCTTGATTTTGTGTCATTTTCTCCTATTTTCTCTTCATTTTGCTGAGATTTGGAAAATAACAGTTAGTTAACAACGTGTAAAGATTTCTTATTCAAGTTTTCTTTCTCTATGTGCCACTTGTCCTTGTTCTAGAAGTATTTGATCATGAAGATCTACCTCTCTCACATGTATTGATTTAATGGTTTCCATCTTTTCCTAAATTTCTCTTTCTATGGGCCATCTGATAGTCTTCTAAAGAGTTTAAGATCTTCCAAAATCTTCAAGACTTTGATCTAGTGCCAACTGTATCCACCCGTCACAAACTGAATTTTTTGTGTGTAAAAATAAAAGAAATAAAGATTAAGATTACCATTCATATCATGTGCTTACATCACATAATCACAACTTAGGATCCTCCACGACAAGTTAAACTACCTTAGCGTGTAAAAGTGTCTGCAGAACGAGACATTAGCAAAAATTTAAATGTCTTTCCTAAATTTGGTTGGAGCTTAAAATTTTTGTAAATGTGTAGCGTTTTGAGGAATATTGTAAGTTAGTGTATTTTAACCGGCTGTAGAAGATACTGAGTTCGTGAATGACAACACAATGTTCCCTGTGATAAAAGTCGTATTTGTTGCCGGAGACAACAAAAGATTGAAGTGGGGTTACATAGACGTAGACGTCTCAACCATGTGAAACAAGAACGAGTATTCCATTCCTAAGCCGACAACCGTGCCATGTGGCATTAAATTAGTAAGTCAAAAAGACAACTTACATCTACACAGCTTGCTAAATCCTGCAATAATTGAGAACGTGCCCCACTGATCTTATTATTTTGTTACTTAATTTTTATATTTCCCACCTCAGCTTCCCAACCAGCTCTATATTTATTTATTTATTTAGTTTTAAGGGCGATGTGAAGGCCGGAAATCCTCTACGCCAACTCCTTTGTGAGCCACTCAATGGCCACACAAGGGGGGGATCAACTCAGTTTTTGAAATGTCACGTCACCTCCAAAAAGTGAATTGATTCCCCCCTTGTGTGGCCATTGAGTGGCTCACAACAGGGGTGACGTGGAGGATATCAACCCATCGTGGAATGATTTTCTATAAACTGGAGGAAAAAAATATCTCAAGGTTTATAACCTTCACATGAATAATCAGGATCTTTTTCGTTTGCAAGATTTTTTGGTTATCAACAATAGACGGAGTGTACAAGTACCTTAAAATGTAAAAAATGAAACTTGTGAGATTTTCACTTTTTTAGGGTGTGTGTGCTCCTCTATGAGTTGAAAGAAATCTTGTGGATAGAGGGGACCGTGACTATCGTATGTGAGAGGGAGATAGTTTTCCATACACTTGTACATATTTTTTATTATGAGCAGATAGGTCATTAGCTAGCAATGAATAGGTGAAAACGGAAAACGGGTTTGGAACTTAAGTTTAGGGTATGAACCCCCGGAGGCTTTACCAACATGACAAACTGACATCCTTTTTTTATACACTTTACAAATGAATAAGAGACTAATAACGGTTAACTACTTAGACTAAGATCCTGTTAGCTTCGAATTGTAATTTCAATATTCTATATATGTGCACAACACTATAAAATAAAAAAAATAATTAAATTAAATAAATAAAAATACTTACTTGACTTGAATGATTAAACCTTAACTTCACTAAATTAAGGCTAGTGTTTAACACTATGTTCTTAAGACAGATTTGTCCTTTGTACTGGTGTTAATGATCAATTCAGACATTTGCCTCCCATGATACAATGATCTTCATACACAGATGTAGCATTATAATCTATGTGTCTGACGAACCAACTCATGTTGTACTTCTCTCTCACACCAACACTGACACGGATGTACTATGAGACACTAATGCCTTAACTGAAAATTGAATGAATGAAATGAATGAAGGGACCTCTTATTTATAGATTTTTGGTGTCTGTTCAAAATAAGTATAGGAACACAATCTTTGATTCCGTATAGTCACAAATGATTAATAGGTGCAATCTAGTAGTCACCTACACATCCATACAAAACGGACATGTGTGAAAAAGAATGATTTAAGAGACACTTACATGTTCATATGGAATGGACACGTGTCAATGAGTAATTTTATAACTACATGTGTGTCTATTTGGCCCAAATTTATTTTTCTTATTGACTCAACCCAACCTAGTTCGGTTCAACGCACGTGTATGCCCATGTTGATTAGGTCCTCCCCCATTCACAAAACAGCGGTACCCCTTAGGACCCAAACTTATGTTCAACATTAGTGTATATGAATACACATAAATTTTTGGGCTAGTCTTTGTGGGACTATTCAAATTTCACACTTTTACCAATTTGACTAATGATTAACTAGACAATTTTTTGAGACAATTTCTCATTTATCCATTGACGATTTTGAGCATCCAACAATATGGTGTTTTTCTCCTCATTAAGGTGAACACAAAACCATGTGGACCCACCCTAAACGACAAGTGAGTCCCACTTTTATTTTGGCTCAAACATAATCATCTTATCAGATTTTGCACTGACATCTGGGTGTTTTCAAAACCGTTTCCAACAGATCCACATTAATATACACTAAAGCGAGGTGTTAGTTGCTTACATGTACAACCACTCCTAATTTTTTAGTTTTTTAGAAAATTGCCATGTGTATATCTCTTTTTCAATTTTCTCTTTAAGTTTGTATCTAAAACGGTTACTCTTCTTCTATCTCTATTCAATTTTCGTCTCACCTAATCTCTCCTCTCTCTCTCTCTCTCTTAAAAACTACCCATCGTCTCTTACTTCTAACTCTACTTCCTTTTCTAAAATCCTACAGTATACACTCACCTATATTTATACGGGGCATTAACATAGTTGCAAGACAACCTTGATGGTATATACAGTGGCGGAGCCACATAGGAGCAAGGACTGCTCCACCTCAAAGTCTGAATGCCCTTGTAATATTAATGGGTTGGACCAATTTTATACTTGATTGGAATCAATTGCCCCCCCCCCTTTGATTGGAATCAGTTTCCCCCCCCCCCCTTAATGTGTGAATACCCTAAGATTGGAATCAATTGCTCCACCTTACCAGAAAATGAGTTCATGTCAACTCCAGTC
>JAOXJP010227578.1:0-11277 GCA_025762735.1 Platanus orientalis | reverse complement strand
TGAGTCCCAAACTTTTTATATATATATATATATATATATATATATATATATATATATATATATATATATATATCAGTTGGTTAAGTTTTAATATAGAGGAGGTCTTGAGTTCCACTCTTGTTAATGGTATGTTTTTTAAAACTTAGGGGCCATGGGCCAGCTCAAGGCCTGATGAAATACTAGGGCCAGGCTTAGACTAAAGTTCCTAACAATTGCTCGGCCACAGCCTGAAAGTATTATAGCAGGCCCGGCCCCAGATCTACCATGGCCCAGCCCAAGCCTGACCCATGCACACCCCTAAATATAACGATTCAAACCAGGATGTCCTTTATTTATAGAGGAGTCTTAGCTCTAAAAGATAAAAATGATGCCTCTTTAGAAGAGAATGAATCACCTCTTTTTCGAAGGTGGAAAGAATTGTGTTTGTTTGGATGGACACGATGCCCTTTCACACACTTGAGGAGAAATCTCTTTTTTTTGGGTGGGATAATATAAGAAAAACCTATTTAGAAACAAGAAGATATAAATTTTGATTATAATCAAATATACAATAATCTCTCCAAAATGTGATTTACATGCTCACTTTTCGACCTGAAGAAGTGATTTACACCCACCCCAAGTGTGCATACAAATTTCAGCACTCAATGGCCCGAAAACTTAAATGTTGTATGATTCTAAATTTTTGAATCACATGTTCAAAAGACAATATATACCCTTTGTCTATTTCTCTTTTAGTATCAGATGAGACTCGGTTTTCATAGGATCTTCAATTCCAGCTTGACCACTCAAAAAGATGGGGGGAAAAAAAAGAAGGTGCTTTACTTTCATGACAAGTGGCATTCAACTAAATTGACAGTTGTAATGGAAGCATATTTTATTGAAAATGATTGTGTTGACACAGACCTCTATAAGTGTGCCACTGATTGACACATGATGGGTTTTTGAATTTGGTGTCTCGTTTTTTAACACCTACCTTTTCATCTGAACACTTTTTTGGACGTTTTTAACCCCAAAAACAACACATGTCAACTTATCATTCACCATAGACACTACAGACTTTCATCACAGAACATTTTCTTCCATATTTTATACAACATTAAGGTTGAAGCTAATTACAACTGATAACAAAAGGAGTTCTAGATTTAATTCATTAACAAAATAAATATTTATGGAGAAAAGGCAGGAGAGGAAGTATTGACTTCAGACCAAGTCAGATGTAGACAACTCACTCAGCTCAATCACTTGAAAATCTTCTTGAATCCGTCCAGTATTCTAAGAGCTCTCAATTCGCCACTCCTCATGTCCCTCAACCTTCTCCTCAATATCTGGGGTGGTCCAACAAAACATCACCGAGTGTGCATGACTGACAATGCCAGGTCTTTATGTAGAGATTCTTACATTAACTCTAAGGACACATACAAAACGGTTTCCTATTCTGAAGAAACAATTAATGTTATTTTGCATATGAGCTTGACTCAAATTGGTTGGCACCTCCACTGCAACCATGAGGTCGGGTGGTAAATAAACACTCCATATAATTACATGTATATTGCATAACATACGTTGTATGCATAAGCACTGTACTGTATAGCATGCACTGCCCATGATTTGTCATAACAAGTGATTTCTGGTAAATAGACCAATGACAAGGTTGTACCCCTTGAAGGAGATGATGTGATGGTACAGGTATCTCATATGGTACAGATGCTTATCATAGTTAATCATCCAATTGATGGTATCAGCCAGTATTGCGTGTAAATAGCAGCAATGTGATCATAATTTTATGTCCAAAAGCAGGTTATGAATCATGTTAGGAGCATCAAACTCCACCGGTGAGTTGTCAGACTAATGGGGTTTAGATTAATGAACTGGATAGCATTTATACTACATTCTGTCAATTAAATACCAGAAAGAAATCATCAATCTGTAAATCAGAGGAGGTTATGTAGCCTTACATATTGGGTACGAAATAGGATCCTCCGCTCACTGGTGCACAGGTCTACTGCCAGCTGTTTCAAAAACAACTTTCGGCTGACTTGCTTTGGAGATGTGATGTCTAAATCAATCGACCCACTTCCCTGGTACCAGAGAAGAACAGTAACACAATCAAAGCACTAGAGCAAAAAGCTATATAATCCAAAGGCATAAAATCCAAGTACTTTTGCATCCATGCCCATAAAATATGGCTAGGTGGATCCAGTTGTTACTATATTTACTTTCTTCCTAAATTATAGCCATTCTAATTGGTCATAAGAAATAAATTAAGTACTAATTGACTCACTACAATTCCCAACTGAAACAGATTTCTTACCTGTAGGAATTTGGTGTACTTTGATATGCTCGATTCACAACTATCCAAAATGAATTGCAGAGCTTGTTCTTCTATTTCTGGATATCTAATGTCCTTAGAAGTTGTATTATTTGAGGCTGCAGCAGCCATCTGGAACAAATGTTTGTGAGGTGCCTCAGATAATGGCATACATTTAGCAATATATGCATCTGATCCCATATTTAGGTACTAATATATCCATGAATATACATACTACATATTTTAAAATATATTATATAATATAGATTTAAAAAATGTTCAAAAAAACAAGATTCCAACCATAAGAAGGTGAAGTATCAAACCTCTTCAAACTGTCTACTCATGTTTGGGGGGCTGACCGCTAGATATGCATATGCCATTAGTTCCAAAGGCCAACCAGTGATTTGCAAAGGAAAGCATTGACTCCTGCTCAATAAGTTACAATTAATAACTACCAACTAAAGATTTGGATGAGACAAAAAAATAAACTAAAAAAAATTAAATTGGGTAAAGCGGATCATGGGTTCACATCTGAAATATAAATGCTTCTGAAGATAAGCATGATGGGATTGCTTGAAGTGCTCATAAACAATTCTAAATAATGTCCCCAAAGTTCACAAGAGATGAGGTAACAGGAAGAACAAATATTCCATGACTGAAGAAAAATGGAACAAGATCTAAAATGGGTGGAAAGGACTCATTTGATCTATTAGGTACTCACATTGACAAGCCATGCTTCCTTAAGGCTTCCAGCTTCTCCTTAAAACATTTATCAGGTTTGTTAAGGGACAATGGCAACTCAACTGAATCGTTTGGATTGGTGCCTTCCCTTGGAACAAATCCATATGATAGCAACAATTCCCCATTAGATTTCTTGCCATATGATATAAAAACCTGTGATAAAATGATACAAGCAATTATGAAAGAGACATCGGATTCATCTCTATTAAGAAAGCTTGAAGTGTATAATGTTATAAACTAGTTAACTGCAAAGACAAATCAAGACTTAGTTTGACAGATTTAAATTCACTAACAGTAGTCTCATATTTGTCGAAAGTTCCCTACAATTTTACTAGCTGGCCAAGAAGTTTCAGAAAGAAACTAGACTTGGTGAAAAAAATTGGACAATATCTCCTTTCAGAATAAAAGAGAAGAAAATTGAAGTAACCTAATCTTTCTCTTTCTTTTCTTTGATAATGAGTTGGTATGGAACAATTTTTTTGTTGAATAGTTAGATAACAGCTTTAGAATAAACACGATCAGTTTAATGGATATTCTAGGGCCTACAGTCAAGTACAGTGAATTTGAATTTCTTTGGATCAATAAATGTAGCTACTAAGGTTATATAAAACATTTTCAGAAGATAAATTGATTTAAGAAGCCCCAATTCTCATAGAAGATGGGATAGATGGGTTTCTAAGAAAGAAAAATTGTAAGATTGTCTTTCAAAAAGCAATCATATGATTGAATGCATTGTAATGGTTTGCTCCCTTGGAATCCTCCCAGTCAACAATCTCCACTTCTAAGATTTCCAAAATAGCAAGCCATAAGTGGAATTAACACTTCTTGTGGTAGTAGGGGTAGTAGACTTAATATTTGTTTACCTGCTCACCTGGCTGATATGGCCGATCAGTTGTAAAGACAATTCCCTGTGAAGACTTATCATAATCCAAAAATATCTCCACCTAGACCAGTCAGGTGCACACATTTGTGGTTAGTTTTCAAGTCACATAACTACAAGATAATACTACAAAAATATGTCATGTAGAGAAAACAATGGAAATACCTCACAGCTGTGATTAAGCATGTCTGCCCAAGGGACCAAGGCAACCCTTCCATCCATTGAAGGCAACCGAACCTGTGATGAGAGCAAATAAACAGATCTAATCCACCATTCATATTAACCTACTACTTGCTTCAAGGCCCACATGAAACTCCAACCTTTTAAACTCTAAATGAAAGATGATGAAGAAGAAGAAAATAAAGAAAAGAAGAAGAAATAAAGAAAGAATGAAGAAAAGTTGTGATATGTTATGATTCACAGTTGAATCCTCCAATCTTAACCTAACGATCTAAATCCTAGGTATGAATCCCTTTGATAAGAATACTACAATTTTTCATTTGCATCTTACGATTTACAAAAAAAAAAAACCTTGAAATCCTATATTTAAGTTCCATCATGTCAAGTAAAACAAGAAACACTATTTTCTTGCACATATGTGGTTTTCTTAAAAAAAGATGGTGAAAATTGGATACTTGGGAGCATTGCACCTTCACAAATCTCAATAGAGAGGGATCTACACTATTTTTTGCATGACAGGTCATCTTAGTAATCATATCAAATTGGCTTATTTTTTTACAAATAAAAAAAAAAAATCCAAGGATGCTGAAAGATTCAGCTAATAGTAGGAAAAAATACAGGTACAAAATATATCCCGGAAAAAATAAAAAGAATGTATATGACCAGAATCAAAATTTGAATGGAACAAATTAATAATATTGTGGCCAAAAAAGATTTTTATTAATAATATATCTCATTGACGAATACAAGAAATATCTCAACTGGGGGTATACAAAGATACAAAAAGTTACAGACCTCCCTCCCATTCTCATAAACAAAGAGTTTAACATTTACATCCCTCCTGAATAGATCACCCTAGTCCTCCTCCCTCAAGTTTCTCATGCTTGTATCTTGAAATTCTTTGTTGCCTACCAAAAACAGCATTTTTCCCTTTATCTTTCCAGTAAACCCTACAAGCTGGTTCGGAGTTGTTCTGGAATGTTCTATTGTTCCTTTCCACCCATATAAACCAGCAAACCACCGTCAGAATCACATGCCCTAGGATTTTGCCTCTTCGACTCAGCTTTAATCCTCCATCATTCCACCAAAGATCTTATGCCTCGTGGAGTCACCAATGAAACCCCACAGTATTTCAACATTTCCATCCACACTTCCATGGCAAAGGTACAATGGATCAGCAGATGATCTACTATTCCCCCTCTTCCAAATATAGCAAGCATGCATTTGGGAAAATAAGGCCCTTCTCTAGTTGTCCAACAACAAGATAGTTCATCTTATTGTTTCCCACAAGAACTGTACCTTTGAGGGGACTGATTAGATCCAAACATCCTTCCAAGAAAATCCATGATCCCATAACCACCATAAAGCTCATGGCATGTTTTACCGGAAACTGACAAGAGGAAAACTGTTTCCATCTCCATCTGTCTTTATCAACCATTCTTAGGGCTGACAATTGCGCCGGGCTGGCCTGAGGCCTGATTTGTTCAGTCCAAAAAAAAATGAGCTGAGCAAGTTAATCTTCGGGCTGGGCCGAGCTAAGGCCCAGATTTGAAGCTCGAAGTAATTTTCAGGCTGGGCTCGGGCACAGCTTATTTTAGCCTGAAGCCCAGCCCGGCCTGAAGTGTATATATATACCTTGCTTTAAAGTACCCTAATTAGATTAAACATACATCATTGGATTAAATCCTAATCCAATGATGTATAACTAAAACATAAAAACATATAACTCTAACCCTAACCCTAATCTTTTACCCCCAAAAAAAGAAAACTAACCCTAATCCCATTGCCGCCGATTATTTCAACCGTTCAACGTCTCCTTCCAGGCGCCAGTGGACTCCCCATCGCCTCATCACCAACCAAAATCTCTCTCTTCTTCATTATTCTGTCACAAAGAATGTGAGAATGTCAATAAGAAAAGTGATGAATCGGAGATGAATGCTTCAGTATAGGTTGAGAAGGTGGAGGAGAACAAGAGGAGGAGGAAGACAAAGGTTCAGGTTCAGGTTCAGGTTTGGTTTCAAGTTCAAGTCATGGGGAAGAAACTGTGAGTAAGAAAAGTGATGAATCAGTTGCCAGGAATCCATCTCCAAAGGAAGCTGATATAGGAGGCCAAAAATCATCGACACAATTGAAAGGTTCACAAGGGAAGAGGATGGTGAAGGCAAACTGTAATGGGTCTTCAGTAACATGAGCAGATGGGCTAGTGTTGCTAAACAAGAGCTAGACTATATCCCAGCAGATGGGCTGGTGTTTCTTAACAAAAGCAAGACTATACATACGATTGATCAGTGACATAGCTCCATGGTTCACCTAGCAAGTTCTCAGTCTCTTCTTGTCTTTATTGAACTCCCAGATTTTCATGCATCAACCCAATGAGTACATTAGCCACTTTCATCATTATCGGTCTTTCAATACTTGACCTTTTTTAACATCTGTATGTGATTTTAGCAACTGCATTTATCTGATCCATTTCATTCTGATTAACATCCCCAACATTCAAAATCTGGATAAGATATCCTTCTTTATATAAGAAAATGAAATCTTGAATGGCATTTCTTCTTTCTCCAGAATTCTCATCAGAAAGCGGCTTTATTCTTGTTAAGAGATCCATGAGAACAACCCCAAAGCTATAAACATCGCTCTTAGTCATTTAAGTACTCGTTTGAAGATATTCTGGATCCAAATGCCCCAGAGTCCCCGTCACCGTTTCAAATCCGAGTAGTCAAGTGCCTGACTGAAACATCTAGTTCAGGCTGGCCTGAAGCCCATTATTTGAAATTGGGCTGAGTACAGGGAGACTGTGTCGGACTGAGTTCGGGCTCAGACCAAAATTGAGTTCAGTTCATTTATTTTAGGCTGGGCTCTGTTGACAGTAAATTAACTAACTCTCCCAAAACCTTAAGGTTGTAGGAGAGGTTTGAGTTAATATACTTATTATATTTCAACATTCCCCCTCAAGAGGGACACTCTTGGACAATTAATGTGGGGGAACTAGATGCGAGGCCCGGGAGAATATTTGCATCCACGGGGGATTTGAACTCACAACCTCAAACCGGCTCTGATACCATCTTAAATAAAGCAATTAACAATCTCTCCCAAAACCTTAAGGTTTTGGGAGAGTTGGTTAATTTACTGTCAACATGGTATCAGAGGAGGTTTGGTCGTGAGTTCAAATCCCAATGGAAATATTTATGAGCCTTTGAGAGTTTGATAGTATCATTTCCGCTGTTGAAGGTCTTGAAGTTTGGTGTAACTTTGCAGCTATTGCATCCTTCACTGTCGACCACAACCACGTTGTGCAATTGTTTAATATACTTGAATTTAAGTTTGTCGCCAGCCTTGAAGGTCCTTCCCCTTAGGCCAGTTCTGAGCAAACAAGGTCCAGCCAAACTTATCGCCGACGGTGAATGTAGCCGCCTATACAATCTCAAAATGAACAAGGATGCAAAGCAGTAGAGCGGCTGCAATTAGTGCAATTGAGTTCGCACATGAAAGTTAAAGTAGTCACACTTGGTTCCTTGAGTGTTCCCAGGAGAGAGCAGTGTTCCTCCTGGGGGTCTTGAAGTCTATTGATTTCTGTATCTCCTAACACCATAAGGTTGTAGGAGAGGTTAGAGTTAATATACTTCTTATATTTCAACACTCCCCCTCAGGAGGGACATTCTTAGACAATTAATGTGAGGGAACTAGGTGTGAGGCCCGGGAGAATATTTGCATCCACGGGGGGATTTGAACTCGCAACCTAAAACCTACTCTGATACCATCTTAAATAAGCAATTAACCGTATCTCCTAAAACCTTAAGGTTTTGGGAGAGTTGGTTAATATGGTATTAAAGTAGGTTTGGTCGTGAGTTCGAATCCCAGTGGAAATATTTTCCTGGATGTGGTGCTGTGAGCATATGTATGCATTGTGTGAACTCGTGCCTAGCTCCCATTCCCAGGAGAGAATAGTGGGTGTTGAAGTATATTAATTTATGTATCTCCTAACACCTTAAGGTTTTGGGAGAGTTGGTTAATTTATTGTCACCAGGCTCGGGTTGGCCTTAGCCCGATTGACAGCCCTAACCATCCTACTATGATGGTTACCCAAAACTCCAAGAAGATTGGCAAAAGACTCAATTTCCCAATTGTTCAAAACTTCAAATCTCTTCTTAGGATAGAGGACCACTTCACTCCGCTCCCATCCGTAGATGGGTAATCAGCCACCAAAGATTTCTTGTTGCTTGCCACCCTGAATATATTTGGAATTCACTCTTGAAGATATAATCAGAGCACAACCAGTCCTCCCAAGAAAAAAAAACCTCCCCACCTCTATACAAATGGCTTTTTTAAACATATTGCTATGAAAGATTATACCTTCTGACCATGAGGCCCAAAACCCGATTGCTTTGCCACTTATTTTCCCATATTTTGCAGTTATGACCTTTCTCTATAAGTTAGGTTTATCTTCCCCAAATCTCCACAACCATTTATATAGAAGGGCCTTGTTAACCAAATTGAGTTTCCTGATTCCAATCCCCCTTCTTTCTTTGGTTTGCTGGCAAATTCTCATGCCATCAGATAAACCATGTCCAACTCCCTCCAGCCCCTCCACATGACATCCCTCTACATCATTTTCATAGATTTGGCGGAAAGGAAATATGAGGGAAGTTTGTGTAGACTTATGAGGGTATTATGTCTTTACTTTATGCTGCTGTACATGTATGTCCATTAGGACCAGATGTACTAAATCATATTCTAGTAAGATATATATATATTAAACTTAGTGTGTGGGATCCCCAATCTCTCAACACATGCTTTTCTCTTCTTCTTCTTCTTCTTCTTCGTCTTCTTCTCATTAACCTTAGAGGATCTAATGCTGAATAAAACAACTTGGTATCAGAGCCAAGCCAGGTACGAGTTCGAATCCCTATGGAGGTAGAAGTATTATCTCAGATAGAGTTGCGAATGTGTGTGCTTGCGTTATGGACTCACACCTAGTTCCCGGAGTGTTCCTAGGAGTATTCCTCCTAAGGAGGGTGTTGAAGTATATTAATTCGGGGAGTTGATGCGGACATCGAGGATCATAACACACCTTTTAGAGTGTAACCACGTAGGAGGAGGAGCCTCGGGATTTGGTTCAAGTAGGGTGGCTGCATGGGGCCTATTTACATCAGCTGCATGGGGCCCACATGGAGCACTATTAGTTGGGGTCATGGCAGGCTATCACATAGATTTTTATTAGTGTTTTTTATTTTATTTTTGCTATTTCTCTGTTATTTTTAGGTATTTAGTTTATGTTGTTTGTAGTTGGGACATCATGGGTATTTTGTCATTGTTTAAAGGGGGATATTATAGTCTTTTTTCCTTGGCTCTCTTATATTTACTAGAAGGGGAGATCGTGGGTTTTGGTTTTGGAAAGGGAGAATTGACATGGGGCTTCTCTTTTGGAAGGAGAACAGCTTAGTTAGAGATGGCCCTCTCTTGTATTGAAATCAATGAATAATATTATGATTTCATTGTTGTTGTTTCAAGCGCTGGCTGAAGCTTTGACCTGTGACTGGTCTAACCCTAGGTGTGACTCCTAGTGGTGATTTCCGAGGTGTGACTGCTCTTCACGACAGGTGAGTTACTCCCTCCACCTCCCTCCACATCTTTCCCACACCAACTCATCGTCTACTTCTTCTTGCTTGTATCCAACCATGAGGTGCTGCCCAACCTAAGACTCTTTACACCTCTATTTTTTATCTTGAACATCTCCCAAACCCACTCAAAAGCTACTGCAGACTTTCCATTACAAACCCATGTTCCATCGTGGGTGTTCTTAACACATAAACCTTTGCTCTTTATCGGTTGCTGATCTATTACTACGGTGTGATTCATGGAAGAGATTCTGCTGTTAAACAACCTGCCATAAACAGAGTTTAAAATCCCTTGCAAATCCTTGCTGTCAGGACCTCTTAGACCCTACCTTGTAAACCTATACAATCTCAAATAACCCATATTTTTTGTTATTGGTTAGGCCATAAACCTGGGAGTGGTTTGTTGGAGCTCTGAGATAGTTTGTTGTTCTTACTCATTCATCAGAAAGCCTACTATGTGCTTGATAAAAATCCTCAATCACAATCTGTCCTACACCTTAACACCTGAACCTGTGCTGACACTAAATCAAACCAAGACCCTACCCTTTCTCTTGTTTTGCTCTACTGTTTAAGTAATCTGAATATTTAGTAGAGAAACACTGTTACCTTTACTAGAAACCTGAATGCTATCTTGCTAGCTTGAATACCATAATTTCTTTGTATGCACAAGCTGCAACCCCTTTATTAGTAGTTATATTTTCTGTCTTATGTGATCAGCCCATATTCGTATATGAATGCATGCTTGAATTCTTGATCTGAGTTGTGATACACTTATGCAATACATCTTTTCCTTTTAGCACTTTAAAAGTACTAGAAGCTAGCATAATTATTAGTTGGATCATAACTTAATTTCCTTATTGGAATTTTAAATGAATGTTGATGCTGAATAAGAATCTAGTTTAAACTCAGTTATTGCTTGCATAATCTTCCTTTGGTTTCTAAGTGCATTATGATTCATGCATACCATAACTCCTACATCATTGTGTCAAGAGTTAAGAGTAATATTTGAGACCCTAGGAGCCGCGTACTTTTGATGTTCATAGACCTGGTATGCCTTCAAGTAGACCTCAAGTTGGGGGACAGTCTTCTCGTGGCCCATCTAGCAATCTCATACCCAACCCACAGTTTGATAAGCGTAAGGAAATTGCTCAAGGAAGGCCTCGACCAAGTGGTTCAAAAGGTTGTTTATGTGGAAGTCATGGTCACATAAGACCCTAGTGTCTCACAGAGAGGAATACTTTATTCATAGAAGGCACTGGAGAGGGAAGTAATAGTAAGGTTGATGACATTACAGATCAAGACAACAACAACAAACAGCCTTATCCCAACTATCTGGGGTCGACTACATGAATCCTGTTCCACCATTCCGCTCTGTTTAGGGCCATATCTGCCGTTTAAATACAAGCTGCCATGTCCCTCCTTACTACCTCCACCTAGGTCAATTTCGGCCTTCCTCTATTCCTTCTAGCACCTTCAACTTGTATTGTCTCACTCCGCCTAACTGGTGCAGTCATTGGTCTTCGTTGCACATGCCCAAACCATCTCAA
>JAOXJP010227577.1:0-11277 GCA_025762735.1 Platanus orientalis | reverse complement strand
AAGTCCTACTACATGACCACTACATGTACTTACATTGTTTTGTGCATGGACATTGACAATACATAAGACCTAACAAGGAATTAGTTAACCTCTTAAGAGGAAAGATAACAATTGAATGTTAGTGGGTATTTACTGTGAAGCATAAACCTGCTCAGTCAATTAACAGATACAAGGCATGTCTAGTTGCAAGATATACACAGACATTTGGTATTGATTACCAAGAAACCTTTTCTCCCATGCCAAAGATGAATTATGTTCGGGTCCTAATCTCACTTGCTGCAAATAAGGGCTGACCTCTATTCTAATTAGATGTGAAGAATGTTTTTTTACATGAAGACCTGAAAGAAGTGTTATACATGGATACACCACTTGGATTCCAAATGCCAAGCATGAAGGATAAAGTGTGTATGATGAAAAGGGTCATTTTATGGCATAAAACGGTTGTCAAGAACATGGTTTTAAAGATTCCAGACAACAATGATTACAAATGGGTATAAATTATGCCAGACCGATCATACATTTTTTTGTAAAAAGAATGGATAAGAAGGTGATGGCTCTCAATGAGTACATGAATGATATTGTGGTCACTGGAAATGATGAAGTGGAGATGACACAACTAAAGAGCAACCTAGCAAGGGAGTTTGAAACCAAGGATCTAGGCTTCCTCAAATATTTTCTACGGATTGAAGTGGCAAAGTCTAAACAAGATATCTTTATCTATCAAAGAAAATATGTTTTTGATCATGCCCCATGCTACTCGGGTCAGAGCGTAAGCTAATGATGCTTTTAGCTACTGGACTCTCGCCATCTAGGGTGCAATACTCCACCGCTTCGCCTAGCAGCACGACACTTGTATTGCTCTCCCACAACCCCGTTTTCGCGGTTTAGGCTGCTCCCATTTCGCTCGCCGCTACTACGGGAATCGCTTTTGCTTTCTTTTCCTCTGGCTACTAAGATGTTTCAGTTCGCCAGGTTGTCTCTTGCCTGCCCATGGATTCAGCAGCAGTTCGAAAGGTTGACCTATTCGGGAATCTCCGGATTTATGCTTATTTTTAACTCCCCGAAGCATTTCGTCGCTTACTACTGAAGGACTCAAGAATGATGGGATGTAAACCATGTGATACACCCATTGAAGTAAATTATAGATTAAAAGAGGGTGATAGTGAAAGGTTGATTGATGCGAGTAGATATCAACTTGTTGGGCATTTAACCAGACTTGACATAGCTTATGCAATGGGGGTGATTAGTCAATTTATGGATGCTCTCACTCAACGCACATGGAAGCTACATACAAAGCCTTGAAATATCAGACGGGATGTCCAAGAAAAGGAATTATGTATAACAAGTATGATCATCAGAGAATTGTTGTGACAACATATTCAAATGCAAATTGGGCTGGTTACTTGAATGATCAAAGATCAACCTCTGGATATTGTTCCTTTGTTTGTGACAATCTTGTTATATGGCGCAACAAGAAACAATCAATAGTTGCGAGGTCCAATGCTACGGCAAAATTTCGTTTTATGCCTAATGGGATTTGTGAACTCTTGTGGTTAAAGAAGTTACTCTGAATTGGAATTTCTTGTGAAGGGTCCAATGAATCTCTTTTGTGATAATAAGGTAGCCATTAGCATTGCACATAGCCCAATACACATGATAGAACAAAGCATGTGGAGATTCATCGACACTTTATCAAGGACCATATCAAGTCTAGGTGTATTTGCATTCCTTTCGTTCAGACAAAGTATCAACTTGTAAACATCTTCACAAAAGAGTTAAGTAGTACTCATTTTTCATATACTATAGACAAGTTGGGAACAATAGATATCTATTCACCAGCTTGAGGGGGAGTGTTGAGATACATTATATGAAGGGTAATATACCATCTCTCTATTTTAATATAAGTAACTCATGTAGAGAGTATTACTCTCTAATACGATTCCTCCATTCTTGTGTAAATCTCTCTCCCTCTCACCTTTTCTCTGTTTATCCTTCTTCGTTCTCTAATATTCTTGCAGGTGTGCAAAATCCACCTTCATCTAGTACCTCTTTGTAGCTTTGTACAGCCTGTGTTTAAAGCCTATCCTCAGTCTGGTCAGTCCTCTCATTATCTTCACTCTATCTACTGTTTTGATCCCTACTTCTGCCCACCCTGCTGATTCATAACTAGTTCTACTCCCCAAACAGCCAGTGTTTAAGCCACTTGCATCCCCATAATGCCCCTTACTAATACCTTACTGTTCTACCTTAAAACAGAACCTGTTTTGTCCCTTGTTTAGCCTCTGTTTTGAGCCATAATTCCCTTCCATTACCTTTCTGTTTTGGCCCAGACTTGAAACCTGATCCATAGCCCACAGGATTAGCAGCTAAACCCTTGTGTGTTGCATCGAATTTTGGTATCAGAGCGAGGTTCCAGCTGGTCCCATTTCAGTTGGGGCCTTGGGATTTTTATTGAGTTAGTCTTTAGTGGGTACCCAGATATTGGACAGACTTGGTGGTTCTTGAATCCCTGCTGAAGAGTCCTATTCATAGAAGATGGTAACCCCTGGTTTGATTCCCTGATCATCCACATGACATCAACAGTGTTGCTGCACCACATATAATCCAAACTCTCTCTCTCTCTCTCTCTCTCTCTCTCTCTCTCTCTCTCTCTCTCGCTATATATATATTTTTTATGACCACCACCAAATAAAGTGTTGTTTAATCAATCACCTCAACTGATTTTAGCACACTAGTGCTTGCTACAAGAGATAACATTACAGGATGTACTCAGTTTACTGATGGGAGTGTTGATCTGATGTACTCTGCTTTGCTGCTAAGACTGATTCCAGCAGCCTATATACTGTGAGTTAGCATTTGAATGCTTGCTGCCATGAAGCCAGTCCTGATAAAGAAGTGATATGAAGTGGTGATTCCTGACTTTTCTGGTATTTTGGGAAATAGAGCTAGTTGTACTGAAATTCGTGGCAGCCTCAGTGTGTATTGCCCCTTGCTGGTTCAAGTGCCTGATTAGATCTATGGAATCCTCTCCTAAAGCTCCCCTGATATTTGCTTTGAAGTCATTTCTATGAGACAGGAACATCTCTATTGCTGGGTTCCTCCTTCAACAAGTTGGATAGAAATCATTACAGTGGCTGATTTGAAGTATTATTACTGATGAGTTATCTTACGGGGAGTTGGGATTATCTGGAGACTTCAATTTGATGATGTAAAGCCAATGGGATTCATGGTTAAGAGTTGTAATTCGTATTATAAGTCCAAAAGAAGAAGAAGAAGAAGAAAGAAAGAAAGAAAGAAAGGAGAATTGGGAGAAATCGTATGAGCTTATTCTCATACGTATGTGTCTTTAGTATTTATATGAGTATAGTGGTTGTATACCAACTATCAGTATTTATATGAGTATAGTGGCAACTCTAACTTTATCTTTACCCAAAGCAACAGAGTAAAAAGAAAATAAGGACAGACCTGTCATACGGTCGGATGCTCCTGAATCAATGATCCAGGCTTATGTAGGGGAGGAGGAGACATGAAGAGCGGTGGCATGGGTACATGACTGAGTAGTAGCAAAGAAAGAAATGAGCGGTTGGTGTGAGGCCGTCGAGTTGTGACCATCTAACTAAGCCATGAACTTGCAAAGTTGTTCAATTTCTTCTTCAGGAACTGTGGCCATCCACTGAAAGGCATCGCCTGAGAAAGCACGTGTTAGAAATAACCATCTTTTGAGGAGGGAAAACACTACTTGCTTCATTATTGTAGGAGACAGAATTTTCTCTCATGCCACTTGGTTTGCTGAATTTTTCGGGATGCCCCACAACATCCCAACAACTTTCCTTAGTGTGCCTTGTTTTCCCACAATGACTGCACTTCAATTTTTCCTTATTAATATAACCGGTCCTCCAATTTTGTTTTTTCTGTCATCAAATGCAGGCTTCAATGGTTTCTTGAACCCTCATTTCCCTCCTTTAGGACGGGTTGATGTAGCAACCAAAGCGGACCACTCAGAAGTGGGAGAAGAATATTGTTACATAACATGATGGCGGTTTTCCTCACTTTGAACCAAAGCATAGACTCCATTCATTGATGAAAACACCTCTCTCTATTAAGTATTTGAACTCGCACAAATTCAAAATCGGCATTTAAGCCAGCCATGAATTCAATGATTCTTGTTCTTTCAACCTTTTCCTTATAAGCCACAACATGCTTTTGACATACCGGTTTAAAACTTTCATAGTCATCTAACTTTTCCCACATACTTCTCAAAGTAGCAAAATAACTTCCTAAACTCCTCTCCCCTTGACGAAGATGTGCTATTTCTTGATTAAACTAATAAATCCTCACAAAATTCTTTACTTAGAAAATGTTTAAGTAACAAAATCCCAAATTTTCTTGGTTTTTTTAAGGAAGAAAAAACCTCTACTGATGTGAGGTTGCATTAAGTGGAGCAGTCAGGGTGTACCAACATAGGAGGAGGGTTCCTGTGAGCCTTTACATGAACTAGGAGGGTTCTGGAGTGCAGCTTCGATTGAGGATAGGTTTGGAGGTGTTTGGAGTATCTACCTATTTTTTGAGGCATGTGGGCCCCACTTTTCCTTGGTTGTGGGACCACATGTCTGCACTTTCAGGGGAGGACAAGTGGCAACATTTATTTGAATTTTTTATTTCAGATTTTCTCGTTTTTATAGCTTTTTATCACAGTTTATAGACACTTTCTATGGTTTAATAAAGTTTGGGACATATTGAGTATTTCAGTTTTTTATATAGTATGTAATTGGAAAAGTCACAAAAGCCTCTCTAAGAGGCTTGGTCGACCACCAAAGGGAGAGGAAGACGAATTAGTATGTTTCTTTTATTTCTTTTTTATTTCTATTTTGGAAAAAAATAGGGTTTAACCCTAATTTTGAGTTTATAAAAAGAGGGGAGGCCTCTTTGGTCGACACCCTACCTTATGCATAATATTTTGAAAGCTCAAAGCTGTCTTCTCCCTCACACGGCTGAAACATTCAAGCTCTACCAAAGCTTGACTTGAGTTGGTGATTTCTCAAGTAGGAGATTAGTGATTTCCTCCAGGTAACCTATCTATCTTCATCTCCATATTCTCTCCCATCTTTCTCTATCATCTTCTTTATATTTTTCTGGTTTTCTTGAATCCCTTGGCAAAAACCTGCTTCCCTCTTCATCCATAGACCTCCATACATCATCAAACTTCAAACCCTTCATCCATAAGTCTTCCTACATCAACCGGCCACCTCTATCATCACTTCCATTGCTTTCTCTCATCTCCATCACTCTCCCATACCACCTACACCAGTCGGCCAACCTAAGAACCCCAGAAAACTTATATAAACCCATTCAAGAATCCAAAGACCTTGCTGCCAAAATTTTCCAGCAGCCTTTATGGCTTGATTTTTAAATTTTTATGTAGAGTATTGAACCTCTTGACCTGCAGCTACCCTATATACACCTTCCTAGGTGTTCTAGGTTTAAGAAAAATCAAAACCCACTTCACATAAACCTGCGGCCAGACTGGGGGTGGGTTATTATTCTCTTCAAAATTTTAAAGAAGACTTCTTCTTTAATAGCCGAATGAGAAAGGGATTGCTTGCATAGTACCAGCCAAGCATAGATGGTGTCTATTTGAGTGAAACTTGAACAAAATCATTGGTTCTACTCATGTAATTTTCTGCAGTGGGATTTTTAGTACTAAGTGTTTGAAGAAATTCTTCAAAGGACGTTATTTACATATTGTGGAGCTCTACATGGGTGGTTGATCAGAGAAGTGACATGGGAAAGGTAATGGTTGACTGATGGAAGGTCCATTCTAAGCCTCTACACATCACTTACTTGCTGTTGTCCAGGCATTCCTTTTGTTACATAGCCTGATATGGCTTCTTATCATTTACATGGTTAGTCCATAGCTGCTGCCAGTATCCTATATCAGTCCATTAGGTTTGCTTGACATTATCCTTTACTTAACCCTCTTGATTGTTTGACCTTTTTATCACATTAGCACTTCTATATACCTCTTTTATGCTTGCTTCCAGCTCCTTATATAAGCTTCCCATAACCTCTTGTCAAACCTTTTTGTAGGTTTGCATGCATTGTGTGTTTAGCTATCTCTAAATAGGAAACTAATTGATAACTTAAGCATATTAGTACTTATTTTCAAAATTTTACATGCTCTTTACTTGTTAGGATGATTAGTTTCATCAATGCTTCATTTTCTTTTATACTTTTAGCACTTGATTTGAATAGGAATCTAGTTTATAGTTTGAATTGTTACTTTATTTTACCATGGATCTCTTTGCATAATACTTTTCTCATGTATGCTACATCAGAAAGTGAGGGGTTTATAGGGAAGAGGTTGGAGAAGAAAACACAATAAAATCAAGAGCACAATACCTCAGTTTCTGGTGTGCAATTTGGTTGTGGAAAGCTCTTAGAAATCCCAATTGTATAGCCTTTTGTACTTCAGATTTTTGATTTTTCAGCATCTTGAATCTTCTTCAAGTATGGAAAAATTGCAGCAAAGAGATATGGAAAAGAAGGTATGGAGAATTACAAGAAGAACTAGATGAGAGAAGATTAGAAGAAGAGAAAATAAAAGAAGAAGTTGGGAGACGAAATAGAAGAAGAGTAGAAGGGGAGCCGAGGCTTCAACCCTAGAAGGGGTTGGGAAAGCCCAATTCAAAACTTTAATTCATAATTCAACTCTATTGATTCAATGGGGGGTTGCCTTTAAATAGGCTTACAAAACCTAAAATAATAGAAACTTTCTAAATTTTGAAACTTCTAACTTGCTAACCAAACTTTCCTAAACTCTTAAGACTTTCTAAATAACCAACTTTACTAAACTTTAAACTAGTAAAGACTTGTAAACAAAGTAGCTGTCTACCATCTTGTGTGGACCCCCTTTGTTGACTTAGGAACCTCACTAAATGACAAAATAGTGAGCTATAAACCAGCACAAAAAATTCCCCACATCACCGTTGGCTTTTTAGCCTTATAACATAAAACCCATGCATTAAAAAAAAACATAAACTACCCTTGGCACAAAAGGCCTTACTACAAAATTATCCCACCCCTTAAAATACTTTAAAAACCCATTTTTTGGCCCGATTTTGAACTTGATTCTCTTGTGGATTGGCACATATAATAACCTCTTGATTATGTCCACATCACTTAGGGGTAACCTAAATAGTGGAAGAACCCTAAGGCAAGCTAATCAAAAGAAGAGGTTTATGGGGTTGTTTATATCTACATAAAATTCCAGAGAAATAAGAAGAAAGAAACGAAGAGAAAACTGATATAAAACATCAAAGAAACTATATAAAAATTGAGGATTCAAGTACAAATTGATACCTTATTAAGTTGGAGATGTAATAGTTGGTTTTCATAATTCAACAGCCCAAATATTCTATCTGTTAGTCAGCTTTGATGTGTTAACAGTACATTAACCAACTCTCCCAAAACCTTAAGGTGCTAGGAGATACAAAAATTAATAAACTTCAACACCCCCCCTCAGGAGGAACACTATTCTCTCTTTGGAACACACTTGGGGAGCTAGGCAGGTCCACATGCGTACACATGCCAACAACACTACATCGGGGAAATACTTTCACCAGGATTTGAACTCATGACCAAACCTGTTTTGATACCATGTTGACAGTACATTAACCAACTCTCTCAAAACCTTAAGGTGTTAGGAGATACACAAATTAATATACTTCAACATGATGGAGTTGAATGGGTGTTGTCCAGAATTTCAGTACATAACTGTGTGAATGATACAGAGCTAAGGAAAAAAAGAAAAAAAAAAGCAGAAGATGGAAGAAAATGGTAGAAGAGGTAAGGAGATGAGGTATGAATGAAGGGAGGGAAAGGAAGAGGAAGAGGATGCATGAAAAAGAGAAGAAAGAAAGAGGAAGAAAGACAACACAAGTGGGGAGAGGGAAACACGAATGAGAGAGAGAGTGAGAGAGAAATTGTAAGAGAGAAAGAGGGTAATGGGGCCCACAGCCAACTTAATTCAATAAAAAATTATCTTCTAATTAAATGTCGATCAAAGGGGAGGGGAGGCCTATTTTATATGCATTACATCCAAAAGAAAATAGCTACTTTCACAAAAAAGAAACTACTAAAAAATACTATTCTCGCAACTTTTGACAACCCTTTAGTAATTTGGTCATAACTTCCCCAAATCACACTGGAATTGCATAATCTTGGTCTCGTTAGAGAGGCAACTGAATGACCTATTTAATCACACCAAAGTCAAGCCAAAAAGTCAAGTTTTGACCATAGAAAATTTGGGTGCAAAGTCAAAAAGGGATTACAACTAAAAACCCAAAAAACCTAAACTACCCATGGCACTATTGGCCTTATTACAAAATAATTTGTCCCCCCCACCCCACTATGTGCAACACTCCTAGGACTTCTTAGGCTCAGGCTTAAGCCTCCACATGGGATACTTGAGGTCCAGCCAAGTTATGGATGCTTCATCACCAAGGGCTTGTGAGATAGGTGATTACCTACACAAGGTACTATTCCTATCTTCTGCCTTATTCTTCTTCTTTCTTTCTTCCTTTCTTATTCTTTACTGTTTCTGCACCCAGCCATTAAAATAATCATTGAAGGACTTTGAAATCCATTCAAAAGTCATCTTCTTCATGTGTTCTTGACACCCCAACCCTGCAACCCTCTTTCCCTTCATACCTTATGGTTTTCCCCTTTCAAATTCATTCTACTTTCATTCCACATACCTGTGGCACCTCTACGGAACATATCCTCTTCTGTTTTAGTGTTCTGTTTAGTTCAGAACCTGTCGGCCATGGTCATATCATCATCAAATGTTGTACAGACCTGAATACATAAAGACCCACAAAGCTTGAACCCTGCTGTAGATTTCCATTTCCCACTATTCCCCTTTTCAGGTCAGAAATCAAATCCTAACCTGTGTTAACCTAGGTCTATCCAAACATCAGCACCTTCTATCTTGAAGTTTCAGTCCAGAAACCCAGTGAATTGGTACTCGATTGGACCTGTTAAAACCACAAAACCACCACAACTAACCTGCTGTCTTATTTGAAAACACCACCTGTTCTGCCCCAATTCCAGCACCTGTTTTGATCCATGCCCAGTCCCAACTTAACCACATAAACCCTACATAATACCCTGCTGTTTTATCTCAGATCAGAATCTGATTATATCTTATTACTAGCTACTGATTGCATCCTGTTTGGATTTGTTTAAACCCTCTTAAAGCCAACCTCACTCTTCTGTTCAGCCCTATAAATAACCTCAAATCAGCAGATGTCTTAACCAATAACCAGTCTCGAGTACCTCTTCGTAGCTTTATACAGCCTGTGTTTTCAAAAGCCCTTCCTTAGTCTGTTCAGTCCTCTCATTATCTTCACTCTATCTGCTGTTTTGGTCCCTACTACTGCCCACCCTGCTGATTCAGGCCTAGTTCTACTCCCCAAACAGCCAGTGTTTAATCCACTTACATCCCCATAAATCCCCTTGCTAATACCTTACTATTCTACTTTAAAATAGAACCTGTTTTGTCCCTTGTTTAGCCTCTGTTTTGAGCCATAATTCCCTGCCACTGCCTTACTGTTTTGGCCCAAACTTGAAACCCAATCCATAACCTGCAGGATTAACAGCTAAATCAGTTGTCCCACTTAGCATGCTAGAATTTGGTCGACACAAATTCCATGTGTGGAATAAACACAAAATATAAGGACAAATTGACAAACTAACATAAATCTCTGCGATTATATGCTTTGCAGAAGTGCATACCTTTAATTAACAAAATTTTCATTTCAGGGCCAAACAGCATAAATCTCTTTTCAGAAGTGTTGGGGTGTCTTTTTTTCTTCATTTTTTATACTTCATCAGTTGTGAAGGGCTTTCTCTCTGGGAAAGGCTTTTGTAATGGCTTAACTACCACATATGTGGAATGTATTGATATAGCTTTACTTCATTCAGGCTTTACAATTGATCGACCATAAATCGCTTTTTCAATGAGAGCCTTTGTAAAGAGTTAGTGAAAAGTCACCTCAAGCTTTAGAGGCTTGGATATTCATAGACTTTTCAGACTTAATGGTTGGTGGGAAACATCCTATCACCTTTCTAACCAATCTCTACCTTGAAAACCCAACGGTTTATTTTTAACCTCAGTTAGACATGTCCAATTCTTTTAAGGAGAGATGTGATGGGACTTAAACACTTCTCATTGATCAGTGGACCTGCTTATTTGGTCACTCACAGGTTGTTGTCTACAAACCCGGGCCTAGATGGTCATGGGCTGTTCTAGTTGAAGACTTAATTTATAGGTTTGTGGCTCATGTATATCCTTTGGGAGCTTTGTGTCAATTCATAAGGGATGCAGACCTTTATTTGAAATTTGTACAAATTTTAATCCCTACGGACTTCTCTCAACAGTTTAACTATTTTCCTTTCTGTCTTCCAACATAAGACCTAAACCAAATTATTAAAGCCAACCCTCATCACTACAGTCAACTCTCTTGGGAGAAACACAGAACTTATCAATTATCATAGCTATTAGATATTAAGTTTTCCATTTACTTTTTATTAACAAAATATATTAAAAAAAAATCCTTAAAGTGAAGAAATCTTATATGTGGGAAGAAGTCCTATTTTAGGAAAGGGGACAAAGAAATATTTTTTATAATTGCCTTAAAATTAATAAAATTTTAATTTCCTTAAGATTAGTAAAATTTCATTTTGGTATTAGGGATATGTACAATATATGGTATGTAAGTATACAATTGGACATAATTAACTTCATGCATATTATCAGTTAATACTGGTATATAGAATCTTTTATTCAAATAAATTTACTATAACATTTACCAGAAACTATTAGTTGATAGATAATATAGATTACTACATGTGCACTATGAAACCAAGTTATTCAGCAATAAAATAAAATAAAATAAACTATGAAACCAAATGGGTTCCAAAAGTACAAGAGATTTTTACCTTATTAATGTAGCATATTAGAGGGTTGACTATAGGGATGGGCATGGGCCGGGCCAGCCCGAGCCTGGCCCAATGCCCGAACTTTTATTGAGGGCCCGGGTTGGGCTTACCTTGGCCCGGCCCGAGGCCCGAACTTTTACATACATAATATTTATGTATTATATTTAATATACAAATTATTTTAAAATAATCAATAGTGTATAGCTTAGTTGATAAAAATTGTTTTTTACAATAAGTATTGGGTTCAAGTCCTAGTGAAATCAATGATTTTTTAAA